>ML296763.1:23508-44857 GCA_005239495.1 Nicotiana undulata
ACCACCTGGAAACTGGGAGGGTCAATCAACTGCAAGGCCACCACTCTTTAATGGCCAATATTACTCATGGTGGAAGAACGGGATGAAGGACCACCTGATTGGAGAAGACTATGAACTCTGGGACATAGTCACCGATGGTCCTCTAGCTACCATGAAGAAGACTGCTGAAGGTGTAGATGTACCAAAGACTAGAGCTGACTGCACTGCTGAGGATTTGAAGAAATGGGAGAAGAATGCAAAGGCCAAAAAGTGGCTAGTATGTGGACTAGGTCTAGACGAGTATAGCAGAATCCAAAGATGCACCACTACCAAAGAAATCTGAGATACCTTGCAAGTAGCCCATGAAAGAACACCTCAGGTAAAAAGATGATGAGGTACTCTACTACACTCTCAGTATGAAAACTTCACTATGAAAGAAAGAGAGACAATCCAAGAGATGTACACAAGGTTCACAACTTTGACAAATGAACTTAAGTCTCTTGGAAGAGTCATTCTTGAAGTGGACAGGGTAGAGAAGATCCTGACAAGGGTCTTACCAATTTCCTGGGAAAGTAAGATCACTGCTATCCAAGAATCCAAAAATATGGCAACCCTCAGATTAGACAAGCTAATTGGACACCTGACTACTTATGAACTCAGAAGGTAGACAATGAAAATGGATGCTCCAAAGAAGGAGAGGAGTCTATCACTAAGGATCACTGAGGGAGAAGATCTGGAGGAAGATGAGATGGCCATGATCACCAAAGAATTCAGAAACTTTCTCATAAGGAAGAAGGGCCTCTCTAGAGGAGGAAACTTCAACAAAGCAAAAGCTCCAGAAAGGCCAACCAACGAGGGATGCTACAAGTGTGGAAAGACTGACCACCTTATCAAGAACTGTCCTCAGTGGGAAGTGGAATGGAAAAAGGAGAGATATGAAAGAAGGAACGAGAAGAAGGAACCGGTCCAACCCAAGAAAACCACAACAAAAGCTATGGTTGTTGCTTGGGGGGAAAGTTCAGATGAAGAATCAAAAGATGGTAAGACTGAAGATCAGGCGCTCGTGGAAATTGGAGAATCTGATGAGGAATCACATGAAGAACCGGAGGTTAGTATCTCCCATCTTAAAAACAAAATAAAGTTTATATCTAAATAAAAACTCTCTGAGTTGCTACTTGATTTCATGGATGATTCTGAAGAAACAACCAAAGAGAAGGATCAACTTTCTAAAGAATGTGCAATGCTAAAAGCAAAATGCATGAACATGGAAATCAAAGTAAGTGAATCTGAAAAGAAAAACACTGTCTTGTTGAACCAGGTTCATCCACTTGAAACTGAGATTCTAGAACTAAAATCTGAAAACTTAAAACTGAAGCTAGGATCCAGTAAAAAGGTTGTTGATCATTCTCATATCATGTTAGAAGAAAATATGGGAAAACTAAAAGATAAGATGTATGCCAAGGATGAACAGATATAAACACTTAAAGAAGAACTTGTCAAAGTCAAACATGAATTAGATCGAACTTGTAAATGGAATAAATCCGCTGATGCCTTGACATGGCTTCAAGAGAATCATAGTAGCAACCGGAGAGGGATTGGCTTTGGGAATAAATTGCCCAAGTGGGATCCCAAAAGCAAGTATCTCACTCTTCCTGAAAATAAAATCTGCACCCATTGTGGTAAGACTGGCCACTACAAAATTGAGTGTACTGCAAGAGAGCAGGCCAGCCGAAGAAATGAAAGTTTTGTTAAAAAGAAAAACCGGCTACCAAATTGGGCCAGAAAAAGCTTGATTCATCCATTCTCTCATAGAAAAGGACCCAAACTAGTTTGGGTTCTTAAAACTAACACCTGATTTCTTTTTGTAGGTTCAAGTGAGAGGAAGCAGCCAAATTTGGTATTTGGATAGTGGCTGCTCAAAGCATATGANTGTGTACTTGATAGATGGCTTGAAATATAGCCTGATCAGTGTGTCACAATTGTGTGATAGAGGCAACCTTGTTGCATTCACTTTCACAAAATGTTTTGTGATCAACCTGCTTACTGACAAGATTGTTTTGCAGGGAAAAAGAATGAATAACATCTATGTCATAGACTTGTCCACACTGTCTGAAAATGAACTCACTTGCTTAAGTGTGTTGGACAGTGATCCCCTCCTTTGGCACAAAAGACTTGGTCATGCGAGTCTGAATCAGCTTAACAAATTAGTCTCTAAAGACTTAGTGGTAGGGCTTCCTAACATTATGTTCAAGGAAGACAAAGTTTGTGAGGCACGTGCAAGGGGGAAGCAGGTAAGATCTTCTTTCAAAAGTAAGAAAATGGTCAGTACCACCAGGACGTTGGAACTGGTTCATATGAACCTATGTGGTCCTATGAGAACTCTGAGTAGAGGTGGTAAGAAATAAGTAATGGTGCTAGATGATGACTATTCAAGGTTCACTTGGACCTTGTTTCTTACATATAAGGATGAAGCATTTGATATGTTCACCTTATTTGTTATGAAAACTCAAAATCAGTTAGGAAATCAACTAGCATCAATAAGATCTGATCATGGTACTGAATTTGAGAATGCAAAGTTTGCTAAGTTCTGTGATGAACATGGTATCAATCACAACTTTTCTGCCCCTAGAACCCCACAGCAAAATGGGGTTGTTGAAAGAAAGAATAGAACTCTTGAAGACATGGCAAGAACCATGCTTCTTTCTAGCAAACTACCCCACAGCTTCTGGGCAGAAGCAATAAACACTGCATGCTACATAATAAATAGATGCATGACCAGGCCTCTGGTAGAGAAAACTTCTTATGAATTACTTAGAGGGAGAAATCCCAACATATCCCACCTTAGGGCTTTCGGATGCAAGTGTTTTGTGCACAATAATGGCAAAGATTACCTAGGTAAATTTGATCCCAAAAGTGATGAGGAGTATTCTTAGGATATTCATCACATAGCAAAGCTTATAAAGTGTACAACAAAAGAACTATGTGTGTAGAAGAGAGTGTGCATGTTGTCTTTAATGAAACTAACACTCTTTCTGAGAGACAGGAACTAGAAGACAAGGAGCTTGGAATGGTGAGAAGCAGTGTACACATTGAAGCAAATATGGAAGATGGAACAGGTGATGGACCAGGTCAAACTACCCCAAGCAACATGACAGGGGGAACTCAACATGTGCACCCTGGACCTGAACCTGCTCCACAACAACAAGACACCATGGAACTATCTATAAGTGAACAGTTGGTGCTCAAACCACACAGATATCAGAGCTTTCACCCTCTTGAGAACATCATAAAAGACTTGACATCTGGAATCAAAATAAGATCTTCCTTGAAATATTTGTGTGCGTTTGATGCCTTTCTATCCTTGATTGAACCAAAGAACATTGGTGAAGCCCTACAGGATGCTGACTGGGTAAATGCCATGCAAGAAGAGCTGAATCAATTTGAAAGAAGTCAAGTATGGCACTTGGTACCCAGACCACTAGACAGATCAGTGATTGGCACAAAGTGGGTCTTCAGGAACAAGCTCGATGAGGATGGAACTGTTACAAGAAACAAGGCTAGACTGGTTGTTCAAGGATACAGTCAATAAGAGGGAATTGACTATGATGAGACCTTTGCCCTTGTGGAAAGATTGGAGGCAATCAGACTTCTTATAGCATTTGCTGCACACATGGAATTCACTCTCCATCAGATGGATGTTAAGAGTGCCTTTCTCAATGGCTATCTGAAGGAAGATGTATTTTTCAAACAGCCTCCAGGTTTTGAAAGCAAGGAGTCACCTGACCACGTATACAAACTAGACAAGGCTCTCTATGGTCTCAAACAAGCACCTAGAGCATGGTATGAGCGGCTATCAAAATTCTTGCTAGAACATGGGTACAAACGAGGCAAAATTGACAGCACCTTGTTCTTAAAGGAAAAGGGTAAAGAACTCCTGGTTGTGCAAATATATGTGGATGATATCATATTTGGGGCAACTTCTGAAAAATTGAGTAAGGAATTTGCTATACTTATGGGGAGTGAGTTTGAGATGAGTATGATGGGTGAGCTAAACTTCTTCTTAGGCTTGCAAATCAAGCAAAACTCAAATGGAACAATGATCCATCAACAAAAAGTATGTGAAGGAATTGCTCTAGAAATTTAAAATGGAAGACTCAAAGGAAATAGACACCCACATAGAGGCAGCTACAAAATTGGATGTGGATGAACCTGGTTCATCCGTTGATCAGAAGCTATACAGAGGGATGATTGGGTGTCTATTATATCTCACTGCTAGTAGACATGATATTGTGTTTAGTGTAGGATTGTGTGCTAGGTTTCAGGCAAATCCAAAGGAGTCCCACCTAACTGCAGTGAAGAGAATGTTGAGATATCTGAAAGGCACCACTGCTTTGTGCCTTTGGTATCCTATAGGTAGTAATTTCGACCTTGTAGGATATGTTGATGCTGATTATGCAAGTTTCTTCGTTGACAGGAAAAGTACTTCAGGCATGGCTCACTTTTTGGGCTCCTGCCTTGTGTCTTGGGCCACCGAGAAACAAAATTCAGTAGCTTTGTCTACTGATGAGGCTGAGTATGTGGCTGCAGCCTCATGTTGTGCTCAGTTGCTGTGGATCAAGCAACAACTCATGGACTTTGGTATAAATGTGGGATGCATTCCTATTTTCTATGATAACACTAGTGCAATTAGTATGACCAAGAACCCGGTTTATCATAAGAGAACTAAGCACATAGATGTTAGACACCACTTCCTTAGGGATAACTATGAAAAGGGAATGATCTCAATTGAATTTTGTGCTACTGACAAGCAAATTGCAGATATCTTTACTAAAGGACTGAGTAGGGAGCATTTTGAAAGAAACCGGCTTGAATTAGGGATGATTAAGATCACCTAATTGTAAAAACAAAAATGAAAAAAATTGAAAAATGAAAAAAAATAATTGGCTAGAAATACTAACATAGATAATCAACCAGACTAATCATTGCTCAGTATCATGACTTTACTGCCATACTCTCTTGCCATGTATTAATATGATTCCCTGGTTGCTAATGACGTTTTTCTATCTTTGTAAATTGAGTCATATCTAAATACTCTAACACGATGAACCTGGTTCATTGCTGTTGATTCATCTGACGGACAAGGTACGTGCTCATCTCCATACACTTATTGAATTAATTACAGTCACACACGAGCAGGACTCTATCTATATTTGGTTCGTTTCAAATTCTTTGTACTTATCCCAAAATGAACTCGTTCCAAGAAGTCTCATTGCTACTTAATTAGCCTAGATTTAGGGGATTCCTAACCGTCTAATCAATGACAGTCCTACAGCGTTTAGACTTCCACTTGATTACTAAGTCTGACCGTTTGATAATTCATAGCCACATATTATTAAAAGGAAATCATTACTTCCCCTCTTAATAACAT
Organism: Nicotiana undulata; assembly: GCA_005239495.1. Taxonomy (NCBI): domain Eukaryota; kingdom Viridiplantae; phylum Streptophyta; class Magnoliopsida; order Solanales; family Solanaceae; genus Nicotiana; species Nicotiana undulata. Next base: position 28,916 of record ML296763.1, read on the forward strand.
AACAATTCGAACCAAGTTCATCATTCTTCTCAACCAAAACTGATCAACTCTCTTCTCTTCCAAAAACTATTCATAACAATGTCTTCACCACCTCCTGTTTCATCTTCTTTCTCCACCCAGGATGATGAGGATGGTGATTCTAGTTCTAATTCTCCATCAGTGTACAGTTCACATTCACCAACCAGATCTACAACCCCCCCAAAACCCTCCAGTTCTTGATCCTACTCCTGAACCTACACCCAACCCCACTCCAGCCCCTAGGGCACGAAGGGTGAAAATGTTGGCCAGGAAATCAGTGGCTTCTGGCACTCGTGCAAGATTCTTGGAGGATATTCTTAAAGCTCGAAAGACCCATGAGTCTGAATCTTAAAGTGAATCCTTCAAATCCGCAATGAGGATGAAGCACCAGGTTCATCCTGTTTTGAGCACGGTAATCTTGAAGTTGATTCTGAAACTGCTACTACTGAAAACATGTTTGTGTTGGTTGGGTTGATGTTGAAGTGCCGGATAGGCAGAGAAAATTGGGGAAAAATTAAATTCTTGAGAAAGAGAGAGAATGAGGTTTTGTAAAGGGATCTGGGGAGGACGGTACCACTTTGGCTATTTGTGGTCCCGTTCCTGAGATTGTTGAAGAAGGTGTCATAAATTTAGGGGGAAGTGTTGCTGAGGAAGCAGCAGCAGGTCTAGAGAGCTTACAAAAATCAGCAGATGAACCTGGTTCATCTATCGAGGATACACTGGCTGATATGCTTGAAAGTTGGGGGAGTCTTATAACCCCAAAAGGAAGAGAACTCAAAAGTTCAAGAAAGTCACTACCCTAGTTCCTCCAAAGAAAAGGAAAGGTTATGTATCTGTTGATGCTCATGTCCCAAAAGTTCGTGCTACACAAAGTGTTGTTTGACAAGGAGAAGAAGAGTTGGAAAGGACTCTGAGAGAGAGCAAGAAAAAGAAGGCTGCCAAGGGAAAGGCGAAGGTAGGAGAGCCTATTGAGGCTGTTATTGTTGATGATGATATGATGAACATGGTCCATCGTGAGGAGCAGCCTGCTCCAGTTGTGGTAGAGACACCTAAACCCAAGAAGGCTAAGGCTTCTTCCAAGAAGTCAACTGTTGTGTCTGCCACACCCTCAACCACAGCAAAAAGGACCAGGTCTAAAGTCAAGAGAGTGAAGGTTGTTGAAGAAGAAGAAGAAAAAGAATGGAGTGGAGGAGAGGAGGAGATGTCTGGTGAGCAATCTGACAAACTCACCTTGTTTGGAAAGCGTACAATTCTTAAGGGAAAGTTGGTGAAAGATCTGGAAGAATCCGGAATGATCTTTTTGATGGATGCGCTGAATGTACAAGGGTGGAAGAACATGATTCTACACCTTGAAGGAAGGCTGGCAAGGAACGAACTGGTGGAGTTTATGTCCAATGCAAGTGTCAAGAATGGCAGGGTGACCTCCACAGTCAAAGGAATTCAGATCACTTTTGATGCAAAGGAACTGGGAGAGATTCTGAATATACCTGCTGAGGGCTACGATGATTACACTAGGCAAAGATGGCCTAGTCTTGATGGAATGGCCTCAGCTCTCAACATCACCAGATTCTTTTGTGAAAATGAGGAGGAACTTGAGCCCAGGCCAGTGTTCAAAAGTGAAATGAAGCCCCGGAACAAGTTGTTCTTCGAATTTGTTATCAAGTTTCTGCTTCCAAGACAAGAGCGTAGGCACATCGCTAGTTACATGGACTTGACGCTTATGGAGTGCCTGTATAGGGGAAAGCAGATTAACTGTCCAGCTTTCATCATTCAGCTCTTGGACAGAGTTGTAAATGGAACCAAAGCACATGTTATTGCTTATGGCTTTATTCTGACGGTTGTGCTTGCCCACTTTGAGGTTCTTGTGAAGAAAGCTGAGATGGATAATGCTAAGGATTATTTTGGGAAGAACACTTTGCTGACATGTGATTATCTTGTCAATGTTCTTGAGGATGAACCTTGTTCATCTAGGAAGCAGCCAGTCAATAGCAAAGTCAGGTCATTGGTGCAGGAAGGAGAGATAAAGGATGCTGAGATCCTTAGATTGAAATCTCGCCTTCATGAGGTGGAAGATGAGCGGGATGCTCTCAGAGTTGAACTAGAAAAGGAGAAGGAGAAAAATGAAGGTGTTATTCAACAAATGCTTTCTCTCCTTCAAGCCAAGAACCTAACCTCATTTGCCTCTACCCAACCTTAGGATGTCCAGAGCCACCAAAAACCCCTCATTGCCCAGCTCGGGACTTGTTCTGTGTTTTTTGTTTTGCTCATGGTTATGACTTTTTTAGTTCTTTTTTTTGTATGGTGTTTGATTACTGACTAATCAATGAATTATGCTTCTATTAATTATTGACTTTGTCTCAGTTTCTTACATAGCTTGCATTTATTGGTTTCTTTTGATAATTAAATCATGTTTGCACCTGCAGTTGCCTCAATGGCCATGAGTAATTGTTAACAAACTCTGGTAAGTTTATCATTTTGCAACTTTTCGATGATGCCAAAAGGGGGAAGAAATGTGCTTTTCAAATTTCAAATTGTTGTGATATTTATAACCTAATGAACCTGGTCTCTCTATGATAAATGCTTAAAACCATACAAAGTGTTTGAAGTGTATACAGGGTTAAGCACAGAGTTTGTCATCATCAAAAAGGGGGAATTTGTTGACCCAAGTCACTGCATGGTTTTGAAGATTGACAAATGTCTACCCAGTTGAACCAGGTCCATCAGGGCAAACATTCTTGAACAGTTCCATTGGCACAAGAACTATCTATGTACAGGAGATAAACGTAATTGTGAATTATCCATGAACCAAGAGGTTGACTCCTAATGCGAAAAGGTTGCAAATTTATAAGAGGTTAGAGTTCGAGTTCAGCAAGGACAGTAACAAAGGGAAGAAGTTGAGTTAAACACAAACTCTTCTACCAAGGAAGAGTTGCATTAGAACTAAACAAGAACATCTCAACTACTGGCGCTATATAATGTTGAAGCATTCCTGCTGAATTCTGATCGCACAAAGGGAGAAGTGAAACAAGAATTGAAAGCAAAATTACCAGAGTTATTTTGCAAGCAAAATCCTTGTGCGACACAAAGGCTATAGACCAGCTAGAAGAATCAGTTCCATCTTTTTGTCTTTCGAGTCTAGTTGGTTATAGTAGGTGATTTAATATTGTATCGTTCAGCTATATTAGAAGCAATTGTAATAGGTACACATTGTTCAAGTTAGAGTTGACTTGAAGCTTGTCGCAATTAGCTAGAAGCTAGGTTGCTACAAAGGGATTAGAGTTAGTCCTAGGTTTACAAAAGAGTTTATTTTGTAAATGTTGTTTGGCTCAGATTTGTAGTGAAGAGTTTGGGAAAAATCCTACTGAGTAGTAGGTCGTGGTTTTATTACCTTTTAAGCGAGGTGTTTTCCACGTAAAAATCTTTGTGTTTTTATTTTACTGCATTTATTATTGCGCAACATTAGAAGTTGGAACACCAAGAAGAACCAGGTTCTTCTATTGAGACAGCACACGAAAATTGGACACCACACAAATCACCCCCCCCCCCCTCTTATGTAGTATTGAAGTATAAAACATCAACGACCGTGGAAGATTTCGGTATAGGTTAAAAGAAAGAATTGAGCCCAGGTCATAGATTTAATTATTAAAGAATTATATCATGGATATTTCATAGCGCCCATGAAAGGCTAAACATAATAACTAATACCATGAACCGTAGACCAGGAGATAGCATAAGCCTACATAAAGGTTGATCATAGGGAAGAGGAAACTAAAGAGTTACACCAACTAAGTAAATCAGGAGTCTGATTATTGGACCCAGAAAATTATAGACCTCCTGATTGAGAACATTACAAGATCACTCTTAATACCATAGGTGCAATAGAAATTGTACAACAACCATATTCTATAGCGGCTCTACGATAAGCCAGTTAGAAGAGTACCAGCCTCATAAGAAGTCATCATGAAGATCTCACCGAATTATGTATACACCATAGGTGCAAGTATGATAATAAAACTTCAAGTTATGGATGTGAATTATACCTATGTGGAAGGAAGGTCATGAAAGAGATACAAGATGTGATGCAAGATTTTAAGGTAAGTAAGGTAAAAGTTAACAACGTACATGATACTCAAATGTAGAGGGTTGTGGATAGTCCATACTTTCGATAGAAATCTAGAAGCGCGGGGATTCAGTATCTAGGAATGATAGCGGCATCGTCAGTGGCATGTCTTCCAGCCTATGGTTTCTAGGTATCGAGGAGGCTAATTAAGTGAGTAAAGAAGAGTTAGAGACGATGTGATATCTCGCTTGATGTTCCATAATAACATAAGGAAACTTATGATGCATGCAAGTTGAAAAAAGGTTGCGAGTAATATAAATAGATATATGTAGGATACAAGTTGAAGAATGGTAAAGCAACAAGGTTTAGGAAGACAGGAATAAGGAAAAGAAAGGGTGAATGAGATGGTGACAAGAAACGGATAAGTTCTCGGGATTAATCCCATGAAAACAAAAGATCTGATGATTTCTCGAAGTTATAGAAAGCTCAATATAGCCTAAATGAACTCAAAGGAGTTACTCATCATAAGTAGCATTTAAAAGAGATGGAATGTTGCCCTAATGGTAGAATAAATGTGTAATTATGGTAGATAAAGGATAACGTTTGGGCCTTCGATTGAGTAATGATTTGAAGAAAGGGATTCATGAATTGTACGGGATTAATTTACCCACATAAGGTGAATCGCATTGGGATGCTAGGAAATACGGTTATGGAAGTATAGTATCGCCCCCAGGTGGGTCAGGAAGACACTTCAAATGTTCCTCGATGCCAGATGAGCCTAGTGATTATGTAAGAACTTCCAAGTTATCAGTGGTAAATTGTAGATCAATATTGATGTGAATCAACAATGGATGGGAAAAAGTCACAAAGTATGATATGAGATTAGACCGTCATTCTTAAGATGAACAATAATGAGAGAGCATTAAAGGACTTGGATTTATACATATGGGATAAGCAACGAAGGTAACCGGGAGTTTGGTAGCAGGCCTCAGTAACGATAGATCGAAGTAAGAGTTATGGTATAGTATGACCTACCTAGATGCAGTAAAGTCATGCGGATGAATAACCAGGTCCATGAAATAAGATATAACAATATTTGTAAGTTCGAGAAAGTACCGAGCGAAGAACTTCAGTATAGATGCCCAGAGGGACATCTTATTAAGTTGTGTATATGTTTACAAAGTGAGGCATGGAGATTGGCTAAAAGCTGGAGGAAAAAGGAGAGAAGGGTCGCATATGCGCACTTACAAGGTCAGAGTCGTACATGCTACATGGTTGAAGGTAGCAGCAGTTACGAGATTGAAAAGATTCTGACCACAAGTCATGGTATGTGAAAGAGGCCTAAAGGGAGGAATGCCCTGGCCTTTGGAATTATTCACATAACAGTTGCCTAGATGGCAAGGAGAGTACTAAAGTATTCGGAAGACATATGTTATGAAAATGATAAGTGCATCACTCAACATTTGAGGACGGATGTTCCAAAGGAGGGAATGATGTTACACCCCATGTTTTTATACGTGAAAGTATGCCATAAGTAAATTGATGAAAGCTCGGAAAGGAGATGATACATCCCGCATTTTCGTACGTTAAAGTTTTGTCATAAGTTAATCGACATAAGTTCGGGAAGGAAATTATTTTGAGATTATAAGTATTATGTTATTTCAAACAAGTGATAAGTAAATTCTTGAAGGTGAGAGGGTAAGTGAATCGAAGAAAATAAGTTTCGTCGAAGTTTGGCAATTTGGGATTAAATACAATCCGAGCTATAATACATGGTTGTTATGGACTACTGCCATACAAGGTAACATATGACCATGATAGTGAAGGGTATAAGTTGTGTTAAAAATGAGTAATATTTTAAGTAATTTGAGATAACTCTTAATTATATGGATAATTGGGTAATTATAGATTTTTAAGTGGGAGATTAACATTTAATTGAATTTTGTGGATAAGTATTTAAGTGAAGATTTGGATAATTGTTGGGGGGGAAACAATCCACGTGACAATCATGGAGGTGTGGCAGCAAATTGCCACCAATATCTTGCCTAAGGATGTGGTGTCATTACTTATATCCATATCTCATTTTGGGTGGAAAAATGCTACTAAGGAATCCTTTCTTAATTCACAAAGTAAGAAAGTCTTATGACTTTGTGAAATTAGAATAAGCATACGGATGAAACTTCAACAAAAGGCATACACAATATTATGATCAAATTCAAAGGAAAGATTCAGTAACTTATTCAAAATATTAGCAACGTGATTTTGCTACAAAGATCCTACTAGACTACGTAATGTTATAGCAACGGGATTTTGCGATTCTAAGGGAGTACGGTGCAATATTTCTTAAGATTATCATACGGATTTTTCCCTAATCCATGTATGTTAAGGCTATCCCTTCTTTCTTTTCGCATGATTTATACGACACAAACGAAACGAGAAAATGCACAACTTCCATAAATGGCTCTATTCATAGGAGTATTAGAGGTGCCTATGTTCTTGAATTTCCATGTTTCCTACTCCCTCAGTTCCAATTTATGTGAACCTTTTTGACTGGGCACGGAGTTTGGGAAAAAATGAAGATTTTTGGAATTTGTGGTCCTAAATAATTCAAAAAGGGACCCAAAGTATTTGTGTGGTTATAAAAGATTCTCATTAAGGGTAGAATTATAAGTTTAACCAAAATTGTTTTCAAATTTAAAAAGGGGTCATTCTTTTTGGAACAGACCAAAAAGAAAATAGGTTCATATAAACTGAAACGGGGGGAGTATTATTTTACCATCTGTTCATGGATCTTAGAAAAATATGTAAGTTGAAAAAGTTTACTTTATGATATTACTCAAAGGAATAAGGGTCTTATGACATTCCGAAAGATTTTATTGACATACATTTCATGCATTGCATTCATTTATACATATACATTAAACCATGACCAGATGATGTTATTGTAACTACCCGACCGGTTTTTTTGAGAATTTAAGCTTCGTTGGTGGAGTAAGGCCTTGAACAGCTTCAAATTGTGTATATCGACCTGCGTGCATGGTTGGATTCAATTACAGGATGATCCAGAGTCAAATTGTAAGAGGGGTTTTAATTTTGGAAGCTTAAGCGGTGAGATTTGAACGGAGGATTGACTTTTGTGTAAACGGCTCTAGAATGAGTTTTGGGTAATGTCAACAGCTTTGTATGGTGATTTTAGACTTAGGCGCGCGTCCGGATTTGGATTTGGAGGTCCGTAGAGTAATTTGAGGTAATTCAGTGAAAGTTGGAAAATGGAGAAGTTTGACCACAATTGACTTTTTGGGATATTGGGGTCGGAATGCAATTCTGAGAGTTGGAGCAGCTCCAGGATGTCAATTGGGACTCGTCTACAAAATTTGGCGTCATTCCGGGTTGAATTGATAGGTTTCGGCACGAGTTTAGAAATTTGAAGATTTGAAAGTTCATAAGTTCGGTTCATGGTTTGATTCGTTGTTTCGGCGTTGTTTAATGTGATTGAGACCTCGAGCGAGTCCGTGTTAGGATATATGACTGGTTTGTGTGATTGGACGAGGCCCGGGGGGCCTCGGGTATGTTTCGTGGTGATTTCGGATCATTTCGGGTTGTTTTGCAATAGCTGATGCTGGTGTCTGATGTTGTTCATCACGTTCGCGAGGATCCTCTCGCATTCGCGAAGAAGGATTTGTCTTCAGGGACTTTGTTCCTCGCGTTCGCGAAGAAGAAAATCTTTGTTACGCAGGTCTGACTTTGGAGGCTCATATCTCACAATCTATAAGGAATTTGAAGATGATCCTAAAAACAAACATTGTATCCCTTTGAGTCTAGTTTTCAGAAAAGTAAACCATTTAGCATTTGAATTTGTACAAAAAGTTATGGTTGGTATACTACAGAATATCCGGGAAGATGAGGAAGAATTTTGTGTTGCCCGAAGCTGACTTTGGCAGCTTATATCTCAAAATCTCTAAGGAATTGAAAGATGAACAACATGAAAGTTGTAGAGCATGGTGTCTAGTTTTCAAAAAATTAAAGTATTTGTCATTTGGAATTTTTTATGAAAAGTTATGGCCATTATACTAGAGGCTGTCGGAGAAGAGTATGGAAATCGCTTTTGAGATTTATTTTCATCGCGAACACGATGAGTAAGCCGCGAACGCGAAGAAGGAACACCTGGGCAGATTTTAAAGTTCAAAAACGAGGGTTTTAAGTTCATATCACAAAATTTAATTGGGAGCTCGGTAGAAGGCGGTTTTTGGAGAGATTCTTGCGTGGGTGTTTGGGGTAAGTGATTCTTACCTAGCTTTGGCTAATTCTCATGATTATGTCTTTAATTTCAACACTAAATTAGTGATTTAGAGTGGAAAATTGGAAAAGATTTGAGAAAATTCTTAGGCCGAATTTTGGGGTTTTGATCGAGATTTTGGTATCGGATTTGAGTAAATTTGGTATGGTCGAACTCATTTTTGGGAATGGGTGTTCGGATTTTATAAAATTTGTCAAGTTCCGAGGTGCGGGCCTAGGGGTCGACTTTTGGATCGATTTAGATTTTTGTAAAGATCGAAACTTTATTATCCGGAATAGTTCCTTATAAGTTTTTATGTGTGTTTTGAAGCTGTTCTACTTGGATTTGAGCCGTACGGAGGCTTTTTCACTCGAGAAGTCCATTTTAGAGTACCGGGTTATCTTTTTTGAGGTAAGTATCTTGCCTAACCTTGTGGGGGGGAATTTCCCCTTAGGATTTGAGTCATCTGTGTTGATTGTAGTCCGTGTACGCGAGGCGACGAGTGCGTGCTCGGATTTATTTGCAGAAATTTGGCCCTTTAAGAATCTTAGGTCCTTATATTCGTTGAGTATGAATTGTTCTTGGCATGATTGAATTTCCTAAATTCTAGTTACATCTTTACCTGTGTAGATGTTGATTTTCTTACTTTTGGATTTACTCATATTGCCTATTTGAGTCTGTAACGACCCGGTCGATCGTTACGTAGAACCTGCATTATAATTATTGTTATTTACTTGTCATAGGTTGGTTATACTGTTTACGATGTGTTAGAGTTGGTTGGCTCAGATTCAGAATCGTTATAATGAGAATTTAGCCACTTAGTCTTTAAAAATAGCCTTAAAGTGGAAAAAGTCAAATGAGAGTTGACTTATTAGTAAACAACCTCGGAATACGGATTTTATGGCTCGGATAGATTCATTAGGAGATTTGAGACTTAGTAGTGTGTTCGGAATATTTTTTTGATGTCCGGTGTAGAATTAGGCTTGAATTGGCGAAAGTTAGTTTTTGGTGATTTCTGGTCGGGAGTGGAAAATAGGCTATCGGGGTCGGAATGGAATTTCGGAAGTTGAAACAGGTTCGTAATGTCATTTTGGATATGTCTGCAAAATTTCAGGTCAATCGGATGTGTTTTGGATAGTTTCGACATCGTTGGTGGAATTTAGAAATTTCAAAGTTCTTAGGCTTGAATTCGATGTGATTTTGGTGGTTTAATGTTGTTTTTGGTGTTTCGAAGGCTCGACTAAGTTTGAATGATGTTATGGGATATGTTGATAGGTTTGGTTGAGGTCCCGGGGTCCTCGGGGGCCTCGGGCGTATTTCGGATGCTCAGACAGGCATTTTTAGCCTTAAAAAGTCTGTTGTTTTTCTGGTGTCAGTGCAGCAGAAATTTGTTCATCGCGATTGCAAGGAATTGTTCGCGATCGCGTAAGGTTAAGGAGGACATAGGGGGAATTTGTGCATCACGATCGCAGGAGTGATGGTGCTATCGCGTAAGGTGGGTGGCTTAAGCAGTGCGATCGCGTGGACTTGTTCGCGATCGCGTAGGGTTAGTTAGGCGCGTGGGGAGTGAGTTCAATTGTTCTTCGCGATCGTGTGGGTAAGTTTGTGATCACGTGGGTTGAGTTCCTAGTGAATCGCGTGGCTTGTGTTGCAATCGCGTAGGGTCTTTTGAGGGTCTGTAGATACTGTCCTTCGCGATCGCGTGGGAACTCCCGCGATCGCAGTGAAGAAGGAACTGGAGAGTATTTAAATAAACCCTCCGCGACCATAACCCACTTTTCCACAATTTTTGAACGGGAAGAGAGCTTTTGATGCGATTTTGAAGAGAGAAAACAATTGTTCTTCATTGAGGTAAGGATTTTGGACCCTAAAACTCGATTATATGTGATTAAGGACCAAATTATCATTGTTTAATTTATGAAAATCAATAGAAAAAGATGGAATTAGGGCTTGAGAATATGAGACCTTTTAGGAATGATTTGAGGGGTCAAACAAACTCCGATTTTCGAGTTCTTTATTTGTATGGACTCGTGAGATGATGTAGAACATTTTGGTATAAAATTTGTCAAGTTCTGAGACGCGGGCCCGGGGTCGGGTTTTGTGCTAAAATTGGCATTTTTTATTGGAATTCATTCCCTTAGCATAATTTGATGAGAAAACTCTGATCTTTATAGATTTGGAGCACTCAGAAGTTGATTCGAGAGACAAGTAGGTTGCAGAGTAGCTTTTCGGGCTAGTTTGAGGTAAGTAATATCTTTAAATCCTGTCCTGAGGGTATGAAACCCCTGACTTTACATACTTTCACGGATTTGGAGTGACGCACGCACTGGATGACGAGTGTGGGGCGTGCATGAATTGGAAATTTGGAAAAATGTTCCTTTTTAGGCAACTATTGAGTTGCGAAATTGCTTTGAAAGCATATGAGTTATAATATGACTATGTTTGATATATTTGGGTTGTAAGCCATGTTTGGGGCCTAGTGTCGATCTATTTTAACCCCTTGGGAGATATTTTACTGATATTCTCACTACTTGAAACTATGATTTTACACTCAGTCTTTCTTGTGAAATTGTTGACACTCTTATTTGATAATATTACTATTTTTTGAAATAAAATACTATTTTGGGTCGAGAACACCTTTTTATTCATGGCCCGAGTGGCATGCTAAGAGTGTCTGACTGAGTGAGGCTGAGGGCCAACGTTGTGAGAATGTTATGATATGAGAGAGGTTGAGTACCTGAGAGTGATTTATGCCATGATGTGGCTTTTTTATAGCGCTTGGGTTCTAGGAGCCCTTCCGTAGTCTGTACACACCCCCAGTGAGCGCAGGTACCTACTGAGTGCGAGTGTCGAGTGATGAGTGATTGGGAGGCATGAGTGACAGTGAGGTTGCCCGCGGGGCTGATACTTAGTGATGATGAGGTGCTGAGGGAAATTGTTACGAGTGATGATTATGGCCCGAGTGGCAGTTTTATAATGATATTTTACTGGGTTTTTGACTATGATTCACTTCATTTTTCAAACTGACATTACAAGGAGTTTTATTGAGAAATTTTGGAAAGATATATTTGTTTCAAAGGATTTTATGGAAACTAGTTTTCGAACTTATGTATACTGTATCGAGACTTGATGTTTTACTGTTTTGTGGATTTGTGTTTTGTGTTGTGTGTTTCTTATTCCCAGACTGTGATTTATTTTCATTACTACTGAGTTGTCGTACTCATCATTACTCCCTGCACCTCTGTGTGCAGATCCAGGTACTGGTTCGGAGCAGTAGTCGCCCGAGTTCATTGTCATCAGTGTTTGGGATTTCGAGGTAGCTGTCCAGCATCCGCAACTTCTCCATTTGCCTTTCTTTATTAGTCTTATTATTTCATTCCTAGACATTGGTTATGACATTAGTAGAGTTATATTTTATTCTTAGATGCTCGTGATCGGTTGACTCCAGTCTAGGGGGATTAGTTTAGACTGTTGAATTATATTATTGATGCTTAAAGACTCAAAGAAATTATTTTATACTCTGTTTGCTGGTTATTATTGATTTTTGAGAAATTATATTAAACACAAAATGTGTAGTTATGTGATGGTTGGCTAGCTTAGTTCCACGATAGGCGCCATCGCGACCTGTTAGGATTTGGGGTCGTGAAAAGTTGGTATAAGAGCACTAGGTTACATAGGACTCAACGGTCATTAGCAGGTTTAGTAGAGTCTTGCGGATCGGTACGGAGACGTATGTACTTATCTTCGAGAGGCTACAGAACTCTTAGGAAAAATCTCATTTTCTTGAACTCTTTCGTGCCATTCTTTTGGTTCTTGCAATCTAAACTACTGTTGTTTCATTCTCTCACAGATGGTGAGGACACACACTACCGATCAGGGTGACTAGACGCCAGCCAGACCCACAAGGTGTCGAGGCCATGGTGGGGTTAGAGGACCAGCCCGCGCAGCAGCCCGGACAGTACTACAGGATCCCCCTATTATTCAGGATCAGGTTCCCGCCGAGGGTGCTCCAGCGGGATAGGCTTAGGCACCAGCAGCGCCTAGTGTTATTCCGGGTCTTCAGGAGACCTTGGCTCAGATATTGACGGTGTGTACCCATTTGGCCCAGGCAGTTTCTATGTCTACTACTGCCACTGCAGCTCAGGCCAGGGGAGGCATTCAGACTCCAGCTGCCCCGACACTTGAACAGGCTGTACAGGGTGTTCAGGCACCGGGGGCAGTCCCATCCCAGTCGGTTGCCCCGGTTCAGGACTATGTGGTTCCATCTATGCCCGAGGATGAGCAGCGTAGGCTGGAGAGGTTCAGTAGACTTCACCCTCCGACTTTCAGCGGCACAGAGGGTGAGGATTCCCAAGGTTTTCTGGATAAATGCTAGAGGATACTATGTACTGCGGGTATTTTGGAGACCAGTGAGGTCTCGTTTGCTACATTTCAGTTTGTTGGTGCTGCTTTCACTTGGTGCGAGACATTCGAGAGGCATAGGCCGGTTGGTTCAACACCTCTCACCTGGCAACAGTTCTCCATGATCTTTTTGGAGAAGTATGTTCCTCATTCCCACAGAGAGGAGCATCGCAGGTAGTTTGAGAAGTTGCGCCAAGGAGAGTTGTCAGTTACTCAGTACGAGATGGCTAGACATGCTTCAGAGTTGGTCCCTACTGATAGGGAGAGGATCATGAGGTTTGTAGATGGTCTCACGTATCAGCTTTGGATTTTTATGACCAGGGAGAGAGTGTCTGGAGCTACATTTGAGTAGGTTGTTGACATTGCTCGGGACAATGAGTCGGTTCGTAGGCAGGAGCGTGAGGAGAGGGAGGCCAAGAGGCCTCAGGGAGTAGGTAGCTTTAGTGGAGCCCCTTCCAAAGGGCAGTTTCAGCACAGCAGCGGTCATCCATTTAGACCTCCACAGCCAACTCGCCCAGCTTTTAGTGGTGCATCTTCAGGGCAGGGTCCTCGCAGTTCTTATCCGGGACGTTCATCTTTTAGTGCCCTTCCAGCTCAGAGCTCCTCCAAAGCATCATCATATCAGGGTTCGTCTGTGCATGGTTCATCTGATGGTTATCATGGTGGCAAGGGTTCTCTTCAGTCTCCATATCCAGCTCTAGGTGGTTGTTTTGAGTGTGGAGAGTTCAGGCATGGGTGGAGGCAGTGTCCCCGTCGTCCTGGTAATATCTCAGCAGAGGGTTTAGCCCTCGACTTCAGCCCCAGTCACTTCACCACCTACCTAGGCAGCCAGGGGTGGTGGTCAGGCAGCTAGAGGCCGCCCTAGAGGGGGAGGTCGAGCAGGTGGAAGCCATCCATGTATTTATGCACTTCCAGCTAGGCCTGATGTTATGGCCTCAGATGCGGTAATTACAGGTACTATCTCAGTTTGTCACATTGATGCTTTGGCTTTATTTGACCCTGGTTCCACATACTCTTATGCTCCTCCTATTTTGCTCACTTTCTGAATATGCCCCGTGAGTCGTTAGTTACGACATTTCATGTTTCGACTCCGGTGGGCGATACTATTGTTGTGGACCGTGTGTATCGGTCGTATCTTATATCTATTGGGGGTATGGAGACCCGAGTGGACTTGATGTTACTCAGTATGGTTGATTTTGATGTGATACTGGGCATGGATTGGTTATACCCAAGTCATGCTATTCTCGATTGCCACGCTAAGACCGTGACCCTAGCTATGCCCGGTGTTCCGAGAGTTGAGTGGAGAGGGTCTATAGAGCATGTGCCTAGCAGAGTGATTTCTTATTTGAAGGCTCAGCGTATGGTTGAGAAAGGGTGTGAGTCTTACCTTTCTTTTGTGAGGGATGTTAGTAGTAAGACTCCTTCTGTTGATTCTGTTCCTGTGGTCCGTGATTTTCCGGACGTATTTCCTGCAGACCTGCCAGGCATGCCACCTGACAGGGATATTTATTTTGGTATTGACCTGGTGCCAGACACCCAACCTATCTTTATTCCACCTTACTGCATGGCATCAACGGAGTTGAAAGAATTGAAAGAACAGCTTCAAGAACTCTTAGAAAGGGGTTCATTCGGCCTAGTGTGTCACCTTGGGGTGCACCGGTGTTGTTTGTGAAAAAGAAAGATGGCTCCATGCGCATGTGTATTGATTATCGGAAGCTGAATAAGGTTACGATGAAGAAACGGTATCCTTTGCCCCGTATTGATGACTTGTTTGACCAGCTTCAGGGAGCTAGAGTGTTCTCCAAGATTGACTTGAGGTGTAGGTATCATAAGTTGAAGATTCGGGATTCTGACATTCCGAAAACTGCTTTCAGGACCAGATATGGTCATTATGAGTTTTTGGTTATGTCATTTGGGCTGACCAATGCCGCAGCCACGTTCATGCAATTGATGAACAGCGTGTTTCAGCCTTATCTCGATTCTTTCGTCATTGTGTTCATTGACGACATCCTGGTGCATTCTCGTAGCTAGGAGGAGCATGCTCAGCATTTGAGGGTTGTGTTACAGAGGTTGAGGGAGGAGAAGCTTTATGCAAAATTCTCCAAGTGTGAGTTTTGGCTTGGTTCAGTAGCTTTCTTGGGGCACGTGGTGTCTGGTGAGGGTATTCAGGTTGACCCGAAGAAGGTTGAGGCGGTGCAGAGTTGGCCCAGACCATCCTCAGCTATAGAGATTAGGAGTTTCCTTGGTTTGGCGGGATATTATCGTCGCTTTGTTGAAGGATTCTCTTCTATTGCTTCGCCTTTGACCAGATTGACCCGGAAGGGTGCTCCATTCAGATGGTCTGATGAGTGTGAGAAGAGCTTTCAGAAGCTCAAGTCAGCATTGACCACAGCTCCGGTATTGGTTCTGCCTACTGGTTCGGGGTCTTATACAGTCTATTGTGATGCTTCTAGACTTGGGTTGGGAGCAGTATTGTTGCAGGACGGTAGGGTGATTGCCTACGCGTCGAGACAGTTGAGGAGCACGAGAAGAATTATCCAGTGCACGATCTTGATTAAGCTGCCATTGTTCATGCCTTAAAGATTTGGCGTCATTATTTGTATGGAGTACATTGTGAGATTTTCACTGACCATCGTAGCTTGTAGTATCTACTGAGGCGGAAGGACTTGAACTTGCGTCAGAGGAGGTGGTTAGAGCTTCTCAAGTAATATGACCTCACTATTTTGTATCATTCGGGGAAGGCCAACGTAGTGGTCGATGCTTTAAGTCGCATGGCCGAGAGTTTGGGGAGTCTAGTTGTGATGACCCAAAAGTTCACCTGAGTAATTCTAGCTAAATTTGTGTGCCGAGGCCTCGAAAGCCTCCGTTAATCTCACCTCGATATACGTGCGTATCCCGGGCAGGTAGCCAGGAAATTTCCATGTGAAAATTTGATAAAAATGGGATTTTTGAATTGAATAATTGAATAAAGTTGACTTTGGTCAATATTTTTGGTTAACGGATCCGGACCCATGATGTGACGGTCCCGGAGGGTCCGTAGGAAAATATGGGACTTGGGCGTATGCCCGGAATCGAATTCCGAGGCCCCTAGCCCGGGAAATGAATTTTTAAAGAAAATTGTTTGCTGAAAACAATAAAGGAATGTGAAAGTGAATAATTATGTGAAAACCTTGTTACCGGGCCCGTG
>ML296766.1:8570-58602 GCA_005239495.1 Nicotiana undulata
GCTCTGAGTTTCGAGTCAGGACAAGTGATCAACCACTTGATTTTCTGTCCCTTTTCGATATCGGATCTCTAAGACAAATTCTTGCAGGAGGAGGACCCAATGAATCAGCCTCGGCTGTGTAGACGATGACTTTTGTCCCCACTAGATAGGATCTAAACTTATCAAATGCCCACACCACTGCAAGCAACTCTTTTTCAGTAACTGTGTAGTTCATCTGGGCTGGATTCAGAGTCTTTCTCGCATAGTAAATGGAGTGGAAGATTTTTTTTCTCGTTTTCCCAAAAACAGCTATGATTGCTATGTCACTTGCATCGCACATCAACTCAAATGGTTGCTCCCAATCCGGAGCAACGATAATTAGTGCAGTCACTAACTTTCCCTTCAGCTCCTCAAATGCTTTCAGACAGGCATCATCAAGCTTGAAGGGGACATCTTTCTCTAGGAGCCTGCACAAAGGAGAAGAAACTTTCGAAAAATCTTTAATGAAACGACGATAAAAACCTGCATGGCCCAAGAAACTGTGAATGCCTTTGACGGATGTTGGTGGGGGAAATTTTTCAATTGCCTCCACCTTTGCTTTATCCACCTGCAAACCATTTTGGGACACTTTGTGCCCCAAGACTATACCTTCACGTACCATGAAATGACACTTTTCCCAGTTTAGTTCCAGGTTTGTCTCTTCACATCTAGCAAGCACTTTATCAAGGTTCACTAAATAATTATCGAAAGAATACCCAAACACAGAGAAGTCATCCATGAATACTTCTACAAATCTTTCAACCATGTCAGTAAAAATAGCCATCATACACCTTTGAAAAATCGCAGGTGCATTACAGAGACCAAAGGGCATTCGCTTGAACGCATACGTGCCATAGGGACACGTAAATGTGGTTTTCTCTTGGTCCTCAGGGGCTATAGAAATCTGATTATACCCCGAATAACCATCCAGGAAACAGTAGTATTCCTGGCCAGCTAATCTATCAAGCATTTGGTCAATAAAGGGAAGGGGAAAGTGGTCTTTCCGGGTGGCATTGTTAAAGTTTCTATAATCGATGCAAATTCTCCACCTAGTGACAGTTCTTGTAGGAATCAAATCATTATTTTCATTAACCACCACAGTCATCCCCCCTTTCTTAGGTACACATTGAACGGGGCTTGCCCATTTGCTGTCAGAGATTGGAAATACAATACCTGCATCAAGCCACTTAATCACTTCTTTTCTTACCACCTTTTTCATGATTGGATTTGGTCGGCATTGTTGCTCTACACTAGGCTTGTGTCCTTCTTCCATGAGGATTTTATGCATGCAGAAAGCTGGACTAATGCCTTTAATGTCAGACATTGTCCACCCAATTGCTCTCTTGTGCTCACGTAGCACTCTCAATAACATTTCTTCCTGCAATTCAGAAAAGTCAGAAGAAACAATAACACGTAAAATGTAAGAACTACCCAAATACGCATATTGAAGGTGAAGGGGTAGGGGTTTAATCTCCAATTTTGGAGCTTCCTCAATTGATGGCTTTGGAGAAGGCCCACTCGTCCTATTAAGGGGTTCAAACGGATATGTTCCCTACATGTAAGCACAAGATGCATCTAGGACATGCATCATCTCCTCAACATCATCGTCAATCATCAAGCTATCGAACAACATGAGTGCTTTTTCTAGAGAATCGTCTAGATACACTCGTGTCAAGAAGTTTCTCATCCACCTCCATAACAGATATCATGGACAGCTCCTCATAGTGGCGGGGAAGTTGGATTGCTTTGTAAACATTAAAGACTGCTTCCTCGTCGTCCACCCTCATAATCATTTTTCCTTCTCTTACTTTAATTATTGCATCACCAGTAGACAAGAGAGGTCGTCCCAATATGATTGGAACCTGTTCATCAGCCTCAAAATCTAGAATAATGAAATCAGCTGGGAAGCTGAATTTCCCAATATGTAGTAGCACATCCTCAATCACTCCTCCAGGGTAGGCTATGGACCTATCAGCTAATTGCAACTTCACAGTGGTGGGTCTTGGAGCTCCCAGACCCAATTTCTTAAACAATGACAAGGGAATTAAATTTATGCTCGCCCCTAAATCACAAAGAGCACGACCCACATCAATATTACCGATTCGCACAGGGATGGTGAAGCTGCCAGGATCCTTAAGCTTTTGAGGAAGCTTGTTTAGGACCCTTGAAGTGCACTCCTCAGTAAGTGCAACTGTCTCAAACTCAGTCAATTTTCTCTTGTGAGCCACTATATCTTTTATGTACTTAGCATATTTTGGGATTTCACGAAGTACATCCACCAGTGGAATATTTAATTGAACCTGGCTCAACATAGAGAGAAATTTGTTGAACATGAGATCATCATTCTTTTTTTTGCAATCTCTGGGGAAAAGGTGGTGGTGTCGTGTCAGCCTACACTGGCCCTGACCCTGCATTATTTTTCTTTGCCTCGTGTGTTGCCTTAGGGATTAGCTCCCCCTCAGGTGTGGGTTTGTCCTTTATTTTCTTTGTCACTTCCTCCAATTCCCTCCCGTTTCTGAGTGTAACTGCATTAACTTGAGGATTTTTCTCTATATCACTAGGAAGAGCACCTGCAGGTCTAGTGTTTTGATTTGCTGCTAATTGCCCCATTTGCCTCTCAAGATTTCTGAAATCAGTCCTAAGATGTTGGTTGGCAAGTCATTCGTACTTTCTTCTGCTTGTTGGGGTGGTTTCTGGGGCTGATTGAAATTACCTTGGGGCCTATATTGATTTTGATTTTGTTGATTTCCTCCCCATGAAAAGTTAGGATGATTCCTCCAATTTGGATTGTAAGTGTTCCCGTATTGTGCATTTTGATTCATTGGACCTCTGTTTTGTTGCCCCACATAATATATAGATTCAGGATTCGTGGGGAACATGTCACTCACATGACTGTCACCATATAACTCGCAGCAAATAGACATTTGGTGTACATGTTGCATCTGTTGTGTATGTTGTATTGTCATTTTGTTCATCTGATTTTCCAGCTTTGCAATATCTGCTCTCATGGTTGAAAAGTCATCAAGCTCAATCACCCCGGCTGCCTTCTGTTTAATTACTCTTCTTGCATCCCCATCGCCTTGCCAACTATGATCATTAGCAGTGAAGTTATTGAGCAAGAGTTGAATTTCACTGTACGGCCTGGCCATGCAACTACCCCCACAAGCTGAGTCAAGATTCATCTTTGATGCTTCTTCTAGCCCATCAACAAAAGTGTGCCCTAATACCTCATCAGTATGACAATGATGTGGGCAGCTCTAAATAGCTTCTTGTATCTTTCCCAAGCTTGACGAAGTGTCTCGCCATCCCGTTGTTGAAACCCAAGAATTTGGCTCCTCGGCGATTTTGTCTTTTTAGTAGAGAAAAACTTGATTAAGAATTTCCTTGCTAAATCATCCCAAGTGCGGATTGAATTTGCGGGCTCCTTTTGCAACCATTCCTTAGCTTCCCCCAATAGTGAAAAGGGAAATAGTGTCAGTGTAAGGCCCTGGAAAAGTTTTGCTAAGCAATATAGGATTCGGGGTGCCAGGTAGACTAATTGTAATATTGTATGGGCTTTAATTATAATGTAAATGAATTTTATGTGGTGGATAAGTGTATGGGTCATATAATAAGTAATGTGAGGTCCAAGGGGAAGCCTAAGGCTAGGCCAAATGGGAGAATTCCATAATAGGCTAAAATTCCAAAGGTATTTGCACTAGTACACACTTTGAAGGATCATATCTAATTATGTTTAAAGTATTATGTGATGATTAACCTATTGAATTAAAGGTCTTCAAATCTAATTTCCAACGCTTCAAATTGTTCATCATTTGGACATTCCTAAGCAAAGTTATGGTCAGATTACCAAAAGCTGGAAAAAACGTGATCCTGTGTCGAATCTGCGATCGCAGAATCAAAATGCGGTCCGCATTTTTGATTTGAGACACACTGAGCCAGTGTAGCCCTGTTTTTGGGCAGCGATTCTGCGATTCACTCTGCGGCTCGCATGTTGGTTCTGCGGTCCATTCTGCGATCGCAGACCCTGTTACAGAGGCTTATTTTTCCTGTTTTTATAACCCAACCCCATTTTTATAAATAGGTTTAAGGGTTTTATTTGGGGTAATTTTCTACTGATTTTAGAGATAAATGAGAGCATATAGAGAGATAAAGAAGGGGCCTAACTTCATATTCATCCAAATCTTGCTCAAGTCTTCAAGAATCAAGAAAGATAATCATAGATTGTCTTCCATCCGGGTAAGTTCTACTTCCAAAAATTCCATTCAAGAGGTTAAGGGTTCAAATATGTGGTGGGGGTTATAAATATGCCATGCATGTGGGACTAAGTTGTAGTATGTGATGTTAAAGAACTAATTTGGGTAGTTCATGTTAAAATTGGTTGAGGGAAGAAGGAATTACCATTTCTAAACCTTGTATTCTACTTCACATGTTAGGTGTTTGATCAAATTCCTAAGAGAGTTACACCATGGGTAATCTTCCTAATTATTAATCGATTTATGCTATCTCCTTATAGATTGTTATGGCTAGAGGTGTTGGTTTATTGTATAAACTGAAGGAAAAGCTCTTTGAGGTATGTATGGCTACCTTTAACCTTTGTAGAATCCTCTTGTTGGTGTCCGAGCATACGGTATGTGTACTTTGTATGAGAAATTGTGAATTTATTGTTCTAATGTGTTGAGACGTAAGATTTTATTCTCTGATTGTCCTAGTTGATTTCCATACCACCATGCTATATGAGATTGTGAAAATGGTGATTCCTTGTGCTTACTCTATCATGTGCAAAGATCGTTAACTGTTGAATACCTCGGTATGAGAGGATGTACTACCAAACGAAAGAAATGATAACGAATCCAATTGTTGAATGTATCTAAGTGCTAAATGTTGTGTAGTAAATAATAAAAAGGAAATGTGGATTTATCTAATGGAACTATATGTTGATGCTCGTTATATGCTTGAACTTATCAATGTGAAGGAAAGTGGTACAAAATGAGTGAAAATGGTAATGACATCAATTGTTGAATGTATCCAAGTGTTGAGGGCTATGTAGTGAATGATGGGAAAGAAAAATGTATTGAATTTACTAATCTAAATGGTTATGGAGTACCGTACATGACTCTCTGTTTGGTAGAGATTATCGTGTCTTTTCGTTCATGTGGCTGTTCGGTTGTTATGAATTTACATTCTTGATGATGAAAATATTTGTGACTGAATTGATTGGTTGATGTTGCTAGTAAATACATTGTTGAACGTATCAAAGTGCTAAAGGTTGTGTAGCAAATGATGAAAGTGAACATGGACTGATATTATTGAGTCAAATGATTGTGGCAACACCATATATGAATTACTGATCGGTAATGATCATTGTACCTTGATTTCACATGGTTATTGGTTGTAATGATTTCATATTCTTGATGATGAAGCCTTGTGATTGAATTGTGAACTGTTATTGTTGCCATGGAATATGATTGTACAATGGGATCGGGTTGCACGCCGCAACTGGAGGAATAAGGGTGGAATATGATTGTAAGGTGGGATCGGGTTGCACGCCGCAACAAGACATAATAAGGCTGATTTGTGATTGTCATGTGGGATCGGGTTGTGCGCCGCAACATAACAAACAAATATGATTGTCAGGCGGGATCGGGTTGCGCGCCGCAATAGGTAGAAATAAGGGTGGAATGTTGAGAAAGAATAAGGGTGGAGTGTGATGGTGTTGAAATAAGAACCTATGGAACTTTAATTGTGATTATTTCGGTATCTCTTTATTGTGACTTGAACTCATATGTATGGTGGGTTGCATTGAAATTGTGTTCTTATAATGAAATTCTCTGTGATTGAATTGTGAATTGAAAATGTTGACGTGGAATGTGATCATTATCACTATTGAAATGAAAATCGATGAAACTCTTGAATATGGAAATGTTGGAAAGGGAAAAGGAGAGATTGTGAAACTTGTGATTTTGGTTGTTTCTTCCTACGTGCAATGTTTGTGAGTTCTATTACAGTCTCTTATCTGTGTATTGCTTGATTGTACTTGGGATAAAGTTTGTCCATACATACCAGTACAATTCAAATGTACTGATGTCCCTTTTGCCGGGGGCGCTACATTCTTATGATGATTGTAGGTGGTTCCATAGCAGGTAATTCAACCCACCTACAGTAGTGCCTCCTCTCCATTCCGTCAGCTGCAGTGGTGAGCCCCACTTCCTCTTGGGGCCATGTGTGCTTCATGCCACCTTCTTTGAGTTTACTATGTATTGTAAGGTATAGCCAGGGCCTTTTCACCGGCAAGTATTGGTTAAGTTCCTAGTATTCGTAGAGGCTCCGTAGACACAATGTGGGTAGTGTACATATGTATTTTGGGTAAGTAATGGTACGGTTCGGAATCGTGATCCACGTTGGTAAATGTTGTATGTATTTTGTAAGTATTTGGTATCATATGTTGGTAATGATAAAAAGTATAAATGAATCCAAGTTGTAAGTTTATTCTTAAGTCTAAATGGCTATTTCACATGAATAATGTATATTGAAATCACGGGGTAACGCGTGGGATAGGAAAGGCAATTCCAGGTCCGCTTGACTGGGGTCCTCCGATTGAGCGCCGGTCGTGTCCCTCGGATTTGGGGTGTGATAGTCAGCCTGACATAATCCTTGGAAACGTTCGGATAATTGTAAGTGTCCGTGATTTCCAAGAAGTTCTGAATATGCCTCTGCGGGTCTTCATGAGATAGACCCACACACTGCCCTGTGGATTGAATCAGCTGTACCATGTACTGTTTGAGTTCAAAATGCCCCATGATATCAGGCTTCACGATAGCCTGAGTCATATTAGCAAGATTGGGCCTTGCAACCTCTATCACCGGGCGCTCCTCATTACCTGCCATCTCAATTGGCTATGGTTGAACTACGATGTCCAACTCCCTTTCTATTCTCGTTCTAGCTTCGACCTCCCTCCTTTCTCTATGAAGTGTGCGTTCAATTTATGAATCTGGAGGAAGGAGGTTGTTTGCGCTTCTACTCCTCCGCATTCAAGATAAGAGCCTGCGTTAACACAAACAAAGAAAACTAAAAATTAAAACTTAAACAAATAATTAATAAGAGTTTAACTAAGTCAAATAGATAATTTATAGTTCCCCGCAACGGCGCCAAAAACTTGTTGCGACCAAACACACTCATGCAAGTATACATGGTCGTCAAGTAATAAAGTAGTGAGCAGAGTATCGTCTCACGAAGACTTATGATTAACTTTTGACGGATTCAACTCAATTTAACTTATCGATTCAAGATATAATTAATTAAGTTACTACTTGAGAATACCAAGTAATTAATTAACTAGAAAATCAGCCAAAACAAATAGAAATTTCGACTAACAATCAATAGGAGAGGATATTCCAGGGTCACGAGCTAGCTAACAATCGTGTTATATTCTTGGCTTAGAATAACTAAGTGATTTATCTAGATTGTTGATTGACAGGGTTGATATTACTCATAAGAATCTTTCGAGTTCTTATTCGCCTATTCAAGTTAACTTAATACCTATATGTCTATGAAACCAAGATTAACAAGAATGCATTCACAATTCCTGTATTTCAACCAAGCAAGGCAATTAGGTATATGTCTATCCTAATTGTGAATCCGTTCCCCGATGCCCGGGTTCGAGAAATTGCTCTATTTAATTCTTTATGCAATCTAGAATTCTCACTTTCGAGTTCAACTCTAGATTCGTATATAGTATTTCACTGTTAGCTACTTAGTAAAATAATTAAGAACAGAATTAAATAAACAATCCAATATGATAAAATCAAATTAGTCAAATTAAAATTCAAATATAACATTCATGTTTCACCCATGACCCTAGAATAATAGGGTTCTTAGCCACACATGTTCATACAATCATCAAAAATAATATTTTCAAACATAAAATCAATGAGTACTAGAAAAGATATGGAAGAATCAATCAAATATGTGCTCCCAAGTGTGTTGCTCTTTTGTTTTCCTCTCCAAAATCACGTTCTCCCCTCAAAATTGAGTTTAGACTTGCTTTTATACGTGTTGGGTAGGTCTAGGGTCAAATTAATCGAGTCCCGATTGAAATAGGAGAAGTTCATGCCATCGGCGCCCTAGGTAGCGCCGGGCGCCCACCAAGGCGCTTCCTTGAAAGTCAATTCTGCCTCCAGCGCCACAGGTAGCGCCCAGCCCTGCCTGTGGCGCCAAAAAATGTAATTTTTGCGGTTTTGTGCGTTTTCGCTCTAATTTTGTGTGCTTCGTCCCCAATTGCTCCCAGATCATTCCTACATATAAAAACACTGCAAATAAATCATCACAATTACATCTAAAGCTCACGAAACAAAAGTAAAATATGAGGCGATATACATGAAAATACATATACTTTAAGCTAAACATCAATTTAATAATGGGTGAATGTAAGAAGCCAGATCCTTCATCACCACAGTTTAGACAATGGGAACGATGGGATAATATGGTGACGTCTTGGATACTGAATTCACTCTCTAAGAAGATAGTAGATAGTCTAGAATATGAGAATGATGTTGTTGAACTTTTGAAGGAATTGGAGGACAGGTATGAACAGACCAATGGAGCGAGATTGTATCAAATTCATAAGGAAATCAACGATTTATCCCAAGGTACACTTGATATAACTACTTATTACACCAAATTGAAGAAACTGTGGGAAGAACTCACTACTTTGAACAAAAGGAATCAGTGTAATTGCGTTTGCAATTGTGGAGTGAAAGAGAGTGTGTCTACTAAACAAGATAGAAGACTAATTCAATTCCTTATGGGATTAAATGAGGTCTATACAGTGGTTCAAAGTATGATGAATCCTTTGCCTAGCCTAGCACAGGCTTTCTCACTTCTGGTTCAGGATGAGAAACAGAGGGAGATTAAGCTAGTTAACCACATGTCTTTTCAGTCAACCTCATTGAAGGTGAATTAATTTTCACCAGGACAGGGTTCCTTTAAAATGAATTTTCAAACAAACAGTAGTTATGGTAGAGCTCCTAGAACTAGGCATGTATGTGAGTGTTGCAGAAGAACATGTCACAGTAAGGACAAATGCTATAAATTGCATGGCTACCCACAGAATAATCAGAATACTGTTCAAAATTTCACTCCAAGGCATTTCTCAAATGGGCACAACTATGGTCAGAACTCTAATTACAACAATAAAGGCAAGAGAGTGATTGCAAGTGTGCAGGGAGTCAGTAGTAATGACACTACTAGCAAGGAAAGTGAGAACAAAATACAAGATGATGGAAGAAACATGAACATTACTGAGGAACAGTATGGTCAACTGGTGAATCTACTTCAACAGTTTCATGTGGGAAATGGAGATGCTGGAAGATTTTCAGGAAGTTCTCAGTCACCAAGTGCCAATGTTGTCAACTTTGCAGGTATGACAGTATGCACCTCTTTTATAGATTTTGGTAAACTTTCTTGTAAGTGTTTTGAGTCCAAAGTTGATACATGGATATTAGATTCAGGAGCATCCAACCATATGACCTTTAACAGATCCCTAATATCTAACATCAACTTTTTACCTTACCCTCTCCTAGTAGTCCTACCTAATGGATACAAGGCCAAAGTTTCTGAAATTGGTGATGTTGTTTTAACATCTAAAATTGTGTTGCATAAAGTCCTCCTAGTCCCTTATTTCAAGTTCAATTTTGTGTATGTTTTCTAGTTAACCAAACATCACAGAGGTATGGCATCATTCACTGACAATACTTGTCTTCTACATGCCCCTTCAGTAAAGAGGCCTCTGGAGATTGGTAAGGTAAGGGATGGCTTGTACCTGCTCTGCACCAAGTGCTTGAGAAACGGTGATTCTCACAATCCAATTTTTGCTCATTCTTGTGATGTAAATAGTACTCCTCTCAATAATCTGCAATTCCCTCTATCCTCGTCTGTAAATAAGTTCCCTATGAATGATATGCAGAACACTTCTTTTTCAACCATTAGTTCTACTATTTTGAATGATAGTGTTTCAGAGTCTAAACACTTCTCCAGTAATGTGAATATTTTGTGGCACAATAGATTGGGACATGTACCATTTGCAAAAATTAGAGGCATCTCTACCATACCTGCCAGATTTTCTCCCAAACAACCATTTATTTTCACAATTTGTCCTATGGCAAGGCAGACCAGACTTCCCTTTCCACATAAAACTAATACAACTTCGAAAGCTTTTGAACTACTTCATCTATATTTATGGGGACCTTACAATGAACACACTCATGATAAATATAGATAATTTATTACAATGGTAGATGATCATAGCAGAACTACTTGGACCCAATTGTTATCTTGTAAAAGCAATGCCTTATTGGCAATCAAGACTCTCATTTCCCTAATTGAAAACCAGTTCAAAGCCAATATTCAATCCATTAGATCTGATAATGGATTAGAATTTAACAACCTAGAAGCCAATACCTTTTTTCAGTCAAAGGGTATTATTCACCAAAGAACTTGTCCCTACACACCACAATAGAATGGAGTGGTGGAAAGAAAACATAGATACTTACTTGAAACAACTAGAGCACTACTTTTTCAATCAAAATTTCCCTTGAAATACTGGGGGGAATGTATCTTGACAACAACCCATATTATCAATAGACTACCTACTACATATCTCCAGAATAAATCCCCTTTTGAAGTCCTATATGGGAAGAAGCCAAATTATACACAAATTAGAAGTTTTGGCTGCCTATGTTTCCCCACAACACCTAAAGTCCACATAACCAAATTTGAGCCATGGTCTGTCCCACATGTTTTCCTTGGGTACCCTTTTGGTGTTGGATTTGGCAACTAGAAAGATTCACATTACTAGGGATGTTGTTTTCCATGAATTCATATTCCCATTTGATCTACATCCCAAATCAAGTCCTCTGCCTAGGTTATTTGACAACACCACATTTGATGAGCAAGTACTTGTTGTTCACAATGAAGTTGGGAATGAATCCACTAATCTATCTAGTCCATCTCATGAAAGTTCTCTGAATCCATCTCACTCATTACCTACTTCCTCCTCTTCTTCACATTGTTCTCATTCTGATCCCACATCTCAAACTCCTCACTTTACCTCTAATTATTTCATTGATCCACCATCTCACTCACCACTTTTCACTAGTGCACAACCAACACATCATTCTCCCACTCCTGCAAGAAGGTCACAGAGGGAACATAAGACTCCCACCTACTTAAAAGACTATGTTCACAATGTTAACAATAATGAAAAACATTCATTTTCCCTTAATAATATGTTCTCCAGTTTTCATCATATAGCTCATGAATCCATGAATCCAAGTAGTCAAGCTTTGGTAAGTAACATTTGCAATGATAGTGAGCCATCATCTTTTGAAGAAGCTGTTGTCAGCCCTACTTGGAAGGCAGCAATGATTCAAGAATTTGAAGCACTCTATGCTATTAATACTTGGGATCTAGTTACTCTTCCTCCCAACAAAAAGGCAATAGGGTGTAGATGGGTATATAAGGTGAAGCATAAGTCTGATGGAATAATAGAAATGTTCAAAGCTAGACTAGTTGTAAAAGGCTACACTCAACAGGAGGGTATAGATTTCACAGAAACCTTTTCCCCTATATTAAAGATGACTACAGTGAGAACACTCATTGCAGTTGCTATTAAAAATAGTTGCCCTATGTTCCAGTTGGATGTGAACAATACTTTTCTTCATGGAGACTTGCATGAAGAAGTCTATATGAAAGTTCCACCAAGGCTCATGGTAAAAGATCAATCTTTGGTTTGCAAACTGAACAAGTAATTATATGGTCTTAAGCAAGCTAGCAGACAGTGGTATGAGAAGTTAACTGAGGCACTGTGCTCTAAAGGTTTCAATCATTCCTTGAATGATTACTCTCTTTTCTGTAAACAAATGGAGAATTGGTGATCTATGTGGCAGTGTATGTGGATGATATCTTGGCGACAGGGACAGACATGGAGGGCATATTACAACTGAAAACCTTTCTTCATGACAAGTTCAAGATAAAAGATCTAGGATGCTTACACTACTTCTTGGGGCTAGAAGTATTGCATAAGGCTGATGGTGTGACAATCTCTCAGAGGAAATTTGTTCTGGACCTGCTCAAAGAATACAGCTGCTTAGAGTACACTGCTCTAAGTTCACCACTGGATCCTAATGAGAAATTAAAAGCTAAGGAAGGCAAACCACTGGGTGATCCAACCTTTTACGGGAAACTAATAAGGAAACTGAATTTTCTTACCAATACCAGGTTGGATATTGACTTTGGAGTTCAACATATGAGCCAGTTCATGCAGGATCCTAGAGAGCCTCATTTGAAAGATGCTTATCATCTTTTAAGATATCTCAAGGGTGACCCTACCTTGGGATATTTATCTCCAAATCTGCATACTGGAATGTGAAAGATTATTGTGACTCTAATTGGACATCCTGCCCAGATACCAGAAGATCTGTGAGTGGATATATAGTTTTGCTAGGCAACAGTCCACTCAGCTGGAAATCTAAGAAGCAAGAAACTATCTCTTTATCTTCAGCAGAGGCAGAATATAGATCCCTTAGAAAAGTGGTTGGTGAATTGGTGTGGCTGAGCAAACTTTTAGCTGAAATAAAGGTCACCTCCATTCATCCTATTTCAGTGTTTTGTGACAGCTTATCAGCTCTACACATAGCCAAGAACCCTGTGTTTCACGAGCGTACTAAGCACATCGAGGTTGATTGTCATTTTGTACGAAAACAGTTACAAGAAGGCCTTATTTCGCTACACCATATCACCACTGATCAGCAGCTCGCAGACATTCTCCCCAAGGCCTTAACAGGCATCAAGCATTCTGGTGTTTTAGACAAGTTGGATATGTTTTCACCACTTCCAACTTGAGGGGGGGTATTGAGATATTTATGTTTTAATTACAGTCGTTAGTTATTTAATACAGTCATTAGTCAATTAACACTGTTAGAGTTAGTTAACACTGTGGGTTAGTTAGTTAACACTGTAGTTGTTAGACTGTAGTTAGTTAGTTAGTCAATACACATGTATATATACAGTCGAGTGGCGCACTAATGCTGATGATGAAGTTCATTTCTTCATTCCACTTTCTCTCTTCCTCTTAATTGCGCTCTCTCTCTCTCTCTCTCTCTTCCGGAAGTTTCCTTCGTAGCCATGGGAGCTGCGATAGAGCTCATGTGCTCTCATTCTTAGTGTCGATCTTTGCAGAGAGTAAATATAGCATAAACTTTACCAATCTGATAGATAAAACCCTGAAGAATAAAATCATGCCGATCTGGTAGACTTGATGAATAACTTAACAGATAGTAGAGTAAATATAGCATAAACTCTATCAATCCTATAGAGAAGCATTGAAGAACAATAAGTGTGTGCGGGTAGGGGTTATTTTTCAAATACCATTAATTTTGAGGACATTCGGCTAAGACCAGCCCCTTACGGGGCGATTCATGTCAATCGTCCATTTAGTACGGGAGATTTATTATGGGAGATTTGCATAAATTAGATAATAGTAGGTTGTCTATATCACATTCCTTGGGGTGTGGTCCTTCACCAGACCCTGCGTGAATACTGAATGCATTGTGCATCGGACTACTCTTTTAAGATCATAGGATGTTACTTCTTAAATTTTCTCGCTACTTAAGGAAGTTTCTAAAAATAGCCTTGGCGTTACACACTCAAAAATATTGGAAAAACTTTAGTTACAAGTTTTGTCAGGTGAGCAACAACTTTGATACTATCTTTATTCTACCTAAGTGATTAAGTTTAGCCGGATGAACAAATTTTGTCATGTACCCAAGTTTTGCTTGGAGAGGCATAACTTTGATACTATCTTTATTTTACCTAACTTGTTAAATTGTTCACAAAGTTTAGCCATCCGGCAAAATTTACTTGTGTTGTTCAATCGTTTATAAGTGTTGATGCACTGGCAAGACTTGGTACTATCTTCATTCAATCTATCATCTTAAATTGTTCACAATTTTTATCCATATGGAAAAACTTACTTGTATTATTTAACTGTTTACAAGTTCTACCAGACATGTAAGACTTGGCACTATCTTCATTTTATCTGTCTTGTTAAATTATTTATAGATTTTGTCAGATGATAAAACTTGTCCATGTTGTTCAACAATTTACGAGTTATGTTGAATAGGAAAGACTAGTATTATATTCATTTTATTTATCTTGTTAACTTGTTCACAAGTTTATTTATTAGGTGAACAAAACTTGCTTGTGTTGTATAACGATTAAGTAATATGTATGACTGTTGCAGAATTCGCCCAAATAATGAAAATTCTTGTCCCTAAGTCAATAAATTACAATTTATATAACTCTAAAATTTGTCTCCAAAATTTGTATTAAATTTGTAACCTTCTGTTTGATTTGCTTTTCATAAAGCTGGTGCATTTGTATAACGAAGTTCCTTATGAGATTTGCTTCTTGGTATTGATTTTAATGATAATTATAGTGAGATCTATCCATCCTACATAATAATATTTCACTACAAAAGCGAAACTTTTTCGAAATCGAATTTTTGGTCATATTCAATCTTTCTATAATAACTTTTTACTAAAACAATAATCATCCTTATAATAATATGTTCTTTGTAAGATTATTTATAATAAAAACATTTTTTGGGTACATCTTTATAGAAAATAAATCTCTAAGATTATAAATAATAGGTCTAGAGATTTTGACCAAATATTTTAAAACTTTAATATACTTACTTATAACAGAAATATTATGTGAGTACATACTTTCGAATTAAGGATTCCTTTCCTTGAAAGATCTGTATATATGTTTTATAACATTGGATCTTGTATAAAGTTTAGAATTTGAAGAATACGTACCAAGTTAGTTTAAAATTTTTATTGGAAAATACTTCCTGTAGCATGCTAAAGAATTTATGTGAGGCATATCAAAAGAAATTATGTTTTTTGTAAATTCTCTTTCTTTTGCAAATGAAAAAACGTATGCCTAAAATGTTACTCTATTTTTGCAATTTTCAATTTCACAAGTAAAACTTACTATTAAAAATAAAATAAAATCAAAATATCAAAATTAGATCTAAAAATATTTTGTAAACTCTAAATTGTGTAAAAAAAAAAAGGTAGGATAAAAAATAGTAGGGAATTTTTCGTTCCTATACCATATAGGAAACTATATTACGAAAAAAGTTTATACTTTGTAAATTACCCGCCTTGCTCACAGATTTTCTACAAAATATAAACAACTCATTAAAAATAGAATCCTGTTAGTTGTACAATTTCTTTAATAGGCGCATGAATGTTGAAATATTAAGGATTCTTCCAGATTTTATTCAACGCAAATCTCACTATTAAATTTCGCTCATTTCTCTCCAAAATTCAGTACTCTATTTTTTCTAGAATACTCTGTTTCATTGGTTTTTCTGATTTCACAAATCCAAAGCGACTGAATTAGCTACAATTCTTCTGTAACAAGCGCAATTATGTCGAAAATCCCAATTATGCTTCAACTAAATGAGAATTGAGATAGCTATGGGAGATATAGAGACCTTCAGGTCGATGAAATTGTAGTCAGCGAGGATGCGAGTTATAGCCTATTGAATTCTACAATAGCAGAGCATCTAATGATCGATACATCCGAAAAAATAATCGAAATCAAATACATTGTCAACGAACATTGTCCTCCAACGGAAATTAGGAACGATATGGGTGTTCGTGTATACATGGAGACGAAAAAGGAAAACAAAAGCTTAGGAACGTATCCGATATGTATAACAGTACATGATTTCAGTTTAAAATTGAGTATCACCAATTCGAACACAGTTGCAGGTTTGATCTGTTACATTAGTATCGAATTTTGGTTGTATATTACTGTTCTACAATTTATCTACAATATTTTTACAAAAAAACTACATGTCAAAAGTCCCTCTCTCTCTCTCTGTGTGTGTCTGTGTGTTAGTATTGAATTTCATTCGATCTACAATATTTCTACAATAAAACTACATATCATTTGTAGCTCAATATAAAATATAGAATTTCATTATTTCTACAAATTTACTACAAAATATCTACAAAAATAGTTCATAACTGTATTTAGCTTTATTTTCTTGCAGGTTCATTTGGAACAATGAAGTTAATTGATATGCCAACATCTCCGGCGATAGTGGAATATGAAAGTATAATAATAACAGAAAGTACACCAAGTGTTATTGAAGTAAGCCAAGTATACCAAGACAAGCAAACAATTGCAAGTGTAATGAAGCATTATTCTGTCATAAACAAGTTCTAATTTAGGGTGAAAAGATCTAGTGCTAGAAGATAGGTGTTAATACCCAATTTTTTCTCTAATTATTTTAAATTTTGCATATGTACCTTCAAAATCACTTTTTTATAATAATTGGTATTTTTCCATAATTTTCCATATTTTTATTAATTTCTTTTCTAATTTATTCAGTACTTTATATTCAATAATTATTCATAAATTATATTATAAATAACTTCAAAATATTTCCTAGCTCAATATATCATTTTTAATCCTATTATGATCTGATTATTTCACAAATTAGTCAATTTGGCATTGTTTGGCCATAATTACAATAAATTTTGCAATTATAGCCTAATTATACATTTTATACCATTTTAATTCAATATTAGTCATTTTGTATTTTTTTAATATTAGTAATTACCTTAATTTCACTTATTTATCATTAATTGCATTTTATGTAATTATTAGTTATTTTAATCAATTATTTATTTATTTTTAAACTGGCATTTAACAAATAGCCGCTTTTAATCCAATTCTATCCAATCCTACCCGGACCCTCAACCCAATTAATTGGCCCAAATAACCCAGGCCCAAAAGCTTAGCCTGCCCGACCCAATACCCCATTCAATCTGAGTCGTTGATTATTTCAAATCAACAGCCCAGATCAACCCTTACCTAATTTAACCCTAAAGGACTACCCCCCCCCCCCCCCCCCCCCCCCCCCGCCCCCGCACCCCCCCCCCCCCCCCCCTCCCCCCCCCCCCCCTCCNCCGCGCGTCTCTCATTCACACCCCCTCATTCATCTCTCTAATCTCTCTCTATCCCAGGTTCTCTCTAGAACATTCCCTCATCTCCTCTACTCCGATGAAGTCTGTTCATCTCCTACAGCCACTCCCCCCACCGGAAACCATGGCCTCTCATCATCTCTTGGCCCTTGCTTCACCCCATGCCGGTCTCATGATACCCTGAGGCCCTCAGGTGAACCTGGAGCGGTTCAACCCTCTCCCCCCCCCCCCCCCCCCCNTGGTCCTTCATGCCATTTTTCAGCCACCTCCGTCCGTCTGAGTAAGAGCTATGACTTTTCCGGCTAAAACTGGCGACATCTTAACGTTTTTCTTGTTTCTCTGAAACCATAACCCCTAAAATTTTCTGACCTTCTTTCAGATCCATGATAGATTTGTGTATACTTTGAGCTACTTTGTTTCTTTCTCAAAGGTTCTCTGATTTTTCTAAAACGACTCTCCGTTTTCAACTAGGGTTTTGTGACCCCGTTTTTGAATAACTTTTCTAGGGTTTTTCAGCATTATCCTAAAGTCTCTACTATGTTTTAGTAATTTGTTCAAGCTTATCTCCTTTATCTGACTCATTGTGATGAAAACCCTAACTATTAGACCTAAACCCTAAAGTTCCTGATATTGCATATGTGTTTGCGTTTCAAGAGTCCTGTGACTCATTGATATTTTACCCTATGTTATTCGCCTTTGATTCTTCTTACTTTCCTGTTAATCTCAGTGTTCACTCTGTAACTCACATGACCCCTTAATTGCATATGCTAGGGTTTCTGATTTTCTTGCCTGACATCCGTGTTATTTTGTGTTAATTCCCTTCAATTGGTATTATGCATGTGCGAATCCCTGAATCTCGACAATGTGTTACTTAATTATTTCCTGACTTATTTCTTTGCTTATAATGTGTTCATCCCGTTCATACATTGGAAGCTATATTAACTAGTGTTATTTGAATCCTTGATTCATTGTGATACGAAAATCTTGATGATTTCCCATGGGATATTCCTACTGATTTCTAACCTATAGTTTATTTTTACCTCATTCATTTACTGTTAATTGATAGTATTTCCTTAATTAATATCTTCTGAACCTAGTCTCAATTGCCTACTTGATTTGGTTTGAAACTGTTTCCTTAAATGTCATGTGCATAAGAACTTTCCTTAATTTTGTTTACTTATTCTGACTGTTTGAGATTTAACTCCCTTAATTAAAGGAATACTGGTACTGATTTTACAACTAATTGATTCTTTAAATTCCATAATTACTGGGCAGTCTAATTATTACCTAATTTTCACCTAGTTTCAAACTGTATATATACTCTA
Organism: Nicotiana undulata; assembly: GCA_005239495.1. Classification (NCBI taxonomy): domain Eukaryota; kingdom Viridiplantae; phylum Streptophyta; class Magnoliopsida; order Solanales; family Solanaceae; genus Nicotiana; species Nicotiana undulata. Next base: position 26,974 of record ML296766.1, read on the forward strand.
TTCATGCAGAGACAGAGAGAGGAGAAGAGAAACTAATATGTGCACTCTCTCACACAATTAAACTTGCTCTCTCTCTATTCCTTCTTCTGTGCTACTCATTACTGATCTGAGTTAGCCGGTTGCAAGCCAAGGCTAACTATTGTTCATCTCCTACATTCTGCTTTGTGTTATTGTTTTCTACACTCTACTGGTATGTCCTAATTTAGAATTCAGTCCTTAAACCAAGATGCCTCTATTATTATTACAATTCATTGTATTCCTGCTATGCTTTTACTTACTATTTTGCTGTTCAACATGCAATTAAGTTTCTGAGTTTCCTCTACATGTTAAGTCTCACTTTACTTGTAAAAGACCAATGTATATCTATACACTCGGTATATGTTCCTTATGTGAATCTCCCTGCCTGTGACTACTACATTAGTTCTATCATAGTCTCAGTTGTTTGGTGTTGATATGTTCTGATACTTTGTTACACCCTTGACCCCCTTGAACCTTGGGAATTTCTGATTGTAGGTGTGTTTCTGCCTGCTTCACAGGCTCTGTATTTTTACCTCAAACCTCTCACCCATGTTTGTGATTGTTGGGCCACCTGGGTCCTGTATGTGATGCTGGCTTTATTTTGTTTTGAGTTTGGTGTTTTCCCAAAACAGGTTTCATCAGTTGAACCTTTGTTCAAAAAGAAAATTGGTCTTTACTAAGTCTCTCCTCTTTTCAAACTATTTTCGATATTGTTCTCTTAAATTTCTCAAACTATGAGCACATTTCACTATACTTCTAGATATTAAGATCTGCCCCTTTTGTGTGAGCATTGCTTTGGGACCCTTGAGCTCCCTCTGAACTTTGACACACAAGAGCTGGCCCTTCCACACTGCACTTACTCCAGCTTGGCTATGAAATATAGGTGTGACCACTTCTCGGGATCCTCTGAGATCCTTAGAGAACTCTGACACACCCGGATTACGAAAGGTTGTGAAATAACAATACATGGCATTGAGGATCTAGGAAACTTGGGCCTATTATGGAAGGCTCCCTATAGTTAACTTCTTATTTTCCTATTTCTAATTATGTAATTCATATTCAGAGGCCTGTAATAATTATTTATAAAAATGATTACGGGGATGGATAGTGAAAATGGGTGGGAATATGCATGCTATAGTATAAGTATGTGTAGAAATCATGTTTCTAGGTTTACTTTTCTATGTGCTCAATATTAACCATGTTTAGGAATAGCATATCAAGTATGCCTTGCATTTAGATACCATGTTACTTAGGCTTTCTTTCAGCATATCATCATGTATTGCCCTCACTTAGAAATCCTGTTCATAGGATTAACGATAATAACAAAAAAAATTGTTCCTATGTGATTCTGTCAACAAGCTCCAAAAAATGCAATCCTTCATTAGAGTAATTGTATTAACAAAGTTGTAATCATGTTTTACCATGCTTACGCACTTGGAGAACATGTTGACCTATTAAAATATCGCCTATGCTGAAGTTGTGCACAATATTGTGATTTCATATGCATTTAGAAATCCATGCTTAGGTTATCATGCATCATTAAACCTCATGCTATATGATTGTACTCGTTTACTACATTCAATCAAAAATTCATATCAGAAATAACCCATGTTCTAATAAACTGGCAATCAGACTTTTTTGTACACACTTAGAACCACATGCTATTAGGATTGGTAATCTGGAACCCTTAACAAATTTGTAAAACTGCTGCATGTTATTTTACACCTAGGCAAGCCTTAGGTAATCAACTACAAGAAAATAAAATCAGATCTTTTTCTATGTGACTATGTTAACTATCAGCATATTAAAAATCAGTAGGCAAGCCTGATTAGGACTTCCTCTCTAAGTTATGTAGTAAAAACAGTTTCTGCTATTATCATTTAGACACCATGCTTAGGATTTGAATCTGGACCTTAATTTGTGTATGAGACATGTTGTTTATGTGCAATACATGTGGAGTAATACTTGAGCCTCTATCTGATTTACATGCTCTCCATTACTTGAGAGTCCTACTTGTTTACTATATGCCGCCTTAGCATTTTTACCTTTAAAACCTGAGGGTATACCTAAAAACCTCCCTTTTTAGGATAGTAGTCCTAATTTCCTCCAGGAGTAATAGGAGAGGGCCGGGTAACAGCATGCAATAGATTTCCTGACCAATACGTGCTTTAATTACCTTCACGGGGTGGGAAAGGGTAGAATATGGATATGATGACCGGTGCGTTAATACCACGTGTAGCCCCTCTTTGAGGAGTGTCATACCGGGTATTGCATTGATGTGATCCATATTATCACAAACCTAGGATATCATTTACTCCCACATGCTTAGATTATAACTCTTTTCGAAACTTCTTTCATTAATTGTTTTCAAACCTCTGTGCACCTAGGCTTAAATCCCCTCTTATTTGAGCCCTTACTTGTTTGTTTTCCAAAGTTGTACAAATTCACAAAAGTTGTTTGGCCGGGAACCATACTGGTGGATCCTGAGGGGTGCCTAACACCTTCCCCTTAGGATAATTTCAAGCCCTTACCCTATCTCTGGTTAACAACGTAGTTGTAAATGAACCCCTTTGGTGTCCTAACCCACCTTTAGAAATCGTTAGGTGGCGACTCTCAAAAACACAAACCCCTTTCCCAAAAGGAAAGAGTTGTCTTAACCAAAATGTCACGAATCCGATCTCCGCGAGGAAAAAGGGGGCGTGACACCATTTCAAATTGCTTCGTGAATTTGAACTTTTCTTAAATGTTTGCACCCTTTCCTCTTCCCTTCTATGTGGAATTAATTGTTTATTTCCTTCAAGTACTTACACTTCCCCAAAACGAAACTGACATGTTTCTTTGTTTTTTTTTGTAACCGCTTTAAATCATAACTGTTGTATTTACCGCTCTCTTAACATGCAAATACATGACAACCTGCTTTTAATGCTTATTATTGCATAATCAACATTCATACTCCACTCGTGCCAAACAAATACTATAGCAACGCTTGATGAGTGGTTGCACTCTTCCTATACTATTACCCCCTAAATTCGGAAAGGCTTATTTGCGGTAAAACTAATCGATCAGCGGTGCAGTTGACGGTTCCGCTCCTTTCCCCCTTGAGTTGTCCGCTCAAGGGTACCATTCAAAAATTCCATAGAAACCTTACTCCGTTATATTGTTGCATGCATCATGGTCAATTCTAGCCGAGCTAAAGTGTTGTCCGCACGATAGCTTTTAAGAAAGCCTTGTCCAAAGTCCACTGGGTTTCCCTAAACCCAAACAGACATCATCACGTTCTGTGCATTTATTTGGAGAACTAAATGCTTCATGCTAATTGTTGATATTAAATAGTCAAGTCTGGTGGGGGTAAGGGCCTAACCTTATTTTTTTTTGCAGAAATATGAGGCACGAAGTCCCCAGATTCGGCATGGTCTCCAATATCCACACAAGACTACTGAGTTGGTGGGAAGACCTGCACTCTAGTGACAAGGCTCTTGTCAGAAAATACTTGGGCAATCTACCATCTCTCCTAGAAATCCAGCCTAACAACATGATAATAGAGGTTGCTACCCTATTCTGGGATTGTGAAAGGTCCGTGTTCCGTATTGAGGACATTGAAATGACGCCTTTGCTGGAGGAAATAGGAGGAATGGCTAGCCTAGTTTGGGAAACCCTGGGATTGCTAATGCTTGAGAACCGCAGATGCAAAGGTTTCCTCAAAATGATGGGTCTGAAGAAGAATGCAGAACTGGTATGCTTGAAGGAGTCGTACATCCCTTTTGACTATTTTTATGAAAGGTACGGTCACAACAAATCGTATCGTACCTACCATGACGAATTTTCTATCACATCCTTGGGACACATCCATCGCACAATATTCATCTTCATGTTTTGCTTTTTGGGTCTGATCGTGTTCCTAATGAAGAATGAGAGAATCCATACTAGACTGGCCATGGTAACTAAGACGCTAATGAAAGGAGTAGATGGGCAAAACTTCAGCATTGTACCCATGATCATCGCAGACATATATCGGGCCTTGGAAAAGTGTCAACAAGGAGCAAGACATTTCGAAGGCTGCAATCTACTACTTCAACTTTGGCTCATGGAACATCTCCAAAAGGGCGAATACCGACAAGAGTTTCAGTGAAGGGCATGGAATGACCATATTTCTTTCCACCACCCAAAGTGAATGAATTACATCCCCGACATGTTCGTTCAGCCTGAGAATGCCGAAGGATGGGTTGAGCACTTTGGTAACCTTACTGAAGAATAGGTTCAATGGATGTTTGAGTGATTTCCGACAGAGGAGCTCATCGCTCGTTCCCGAGATGCACCGTTCTTGATACTAATTGGTCTAAGGGGAACATACCCTTACGTCCCTCTTCGAGTTATAAGGAAAGAAGGTAGGAAGAAAGTCATACCCAGGGTCGACAAAATGAGCCATTTCCGAGCAGACTTCCAAAATGATGATAGTCCTCACAAGTGCCAAGCCCAGCACATGTGGCACTGCAAAATTGTACTAGAGAAGGACACTATCGAGCCAGACAAGTATCATGCTAGTTGCACCCCTTTCTATTCTTCTTGGTTAGAAGATAATTGGGGTGATCAGAGAAAGCCAGGGTACGTCCAAGGCCACAGGGTTATAGATGAAAAGGCTTAAGCGCAAGTCAAGTTCAACCAGCTACGCAAAAGGATCCGTAAATGTGAGAATGAGCACCACGAAATACATAAGTCTAACAAGAAGCTGATCGAGGAGTGGAAGGACATGGCTATCAACACCAACAAGAGGTTAGGATACTTAGAACGAGGTATAGCCGTGCTGGAGGAGAAATTCATCAAAAGGGTCGAAGACTGTCAAAAGGCTGAGGGGACCGAAGGCGGATATCTAGCCAGAACATACCTGTTGCTGGGACTTCGTGAGCTGGGAAAGCTGTTAGAGGGAAGCAGGAATGTCGAGTTTGGGGAAGGTCCTTCTGGGACCAAGTAGATAGGAATAGTCTTTCTTTCCTTTATCAATGTAATAAGGCCAATGGCCATTAGTGACCCTTTATTTCCTTTTTACTTAATGTCGTTTTGGGATTTGTCTATTTTCTAATCAACAAAATGAGGCATTTATCATTTTACGTTCTCCAAATTAACTTGTCGCTAGGCCTACCTCGGGCACAAAGAGGTTCCCAAATTAGGACACGCTTTACATTCCCACACTATGTGTTTGAATACTGCAATACTTTTTCATAATCTTCACTGACTTGGCTACCTTTTGTTTTTGTTTCTTTTTCTTTATTATTCCCATCCCCAAAGGTTAGTTTGTGCACTCTGGCATCATCAGCTTATCGCACAAGATCCAAGGGCCCACCACCTACTCCTCCTCCTAATCCCCCTAAAGGCAAGAACAAAGGCAAGAGTAAGATGGAAGAATCCAGCAATGCTAGGAGGGAGAATATGGTTGAACATGTAGAGGCCACTGATGGTCAGGGTGTTCGGGTCCTAAATGAGAACATGTCACCAGTGGAACAGAAATTGCTGAAATTTCAAGAAGAACTTGATTAGGTTCGCAATCTGGCCAACCTGGCATTTTCCCTTAACGTCCCCGACGTGAACTTCCCAAACGCTCAAAACCCTACACCTCCACAAAATATCCCAAGACAACAGAATCATCTCGCACCTCACCATCACACCACTCCGCCAAAGAACCAATTTCTCCCAACACAATGCAATACTCGACATACCTCAAACAACACTCCACTACTTATACCAGAACCTCAGAACCCTACAAAGGACATTTCCACGCCTATAACAATCCCATCCACGTGTAAACCGTGACACACTCCACTCCACCTATCCCACACACGCCCGAGTTTGATGAAAAGGACCTGCTTATCAAGAATTTGGCCGAAGAACTTAGGAAGTTGACCAACCGGGTTCAAGGTGTCGAGGGAATCAAGGGAGTCGAAGGGCTGAATTATGAAGACCTTTGCATACAACCTGATGTTGAACTGCCCGAGGGGTAAAAACCTCCAAAGTTCGAGATGTTTGACGGTACTGGTGATCCGAGGGTCCATCTAAGGTCCTATTGTGACAAGCTGGTTGGCGTAGGAAAGGATGAAAGGATCCGCATGAAGCTTTTCATGAGGAGTTTGAAAGGAGATGCATTGTCTTGGTACATCAGCCAAGATCCCAAGAAGTGGTCGAACTGGGTAAGCATGGCATCTGATGTTATGGACAGATTTAGATTCAACACAGAGAACGCACCATATGCGTTCTATATCCAGAATTTGAAGAAGAAACCCACGGAGACATTTTGTGAGTATGCTAATCGCTTGAGGTCCGAAGCTGCTAAGGTCAGACCCGCCTTAGAAGAGGAGCAGATGAACAAGTTCTTTTTCCGGGCCTAGGACCCACAGTACTATGAACGGTTGATGATGATTGAAAACCACAAGCTATCCGACATTATCAAATTAGGCGAGCGGATTGAAGAAGGTATTAAGAGCGATATGGTAATGAATTTTGAAGCCTTGCAAGCTACAAACAAGGCTTTACAGTCCGGTGGTGTGTCCAAGAAATGAGACGTGGGAGCTGTAATAGTTGCACAAAGAGCCAAATCCCCACTCAAATACATAACTTATCCAACACCTCCACTCATATATCAGCCAACCCCAAACTACCAAGCACTTTCACCTTCATACCAAGCTTCACCACCCACTTACCAATCTCCACCACCCACTTACCAAGCTCCACCACCCGCCTACCAATCTCCACCACCCACTCCAAGCTCCACCACCCCCTACCAATCTCCACCACCTACATATCAACCTACTTCACCTAGATACTCACAACCATCTCATTACTAATCACCCCCTACCCGTCAAAACCTCCCTAGACCTCGTCCTAATTTTGATCGCAGACCTCCAAAATAGTACACCGCCATCGCTGAACCCATCGACCAGCGGTATGAGAAGCTCAAAGCTGCTGGTTATGTCACACCTATCTCTGTTGTCACCCCTGAGAACCCTTCTCGGTGGGTTAACCCAAACAAGTCTTGTGCATACCACTCCGGCATGAAGGGGCACACCATCGATGAATGTCGCTCTTTGAAAGACAAGATACAGTCCCTGATTGATAACAAGATCATTGTGGAAAAATATCCCGCTTCGAACGCCCGCAACAATCCTTTGCCAGACCCTAAGGGTGGAGGTTTCCACATGATCGAAATAAAAGATGATTGGGACCACGAGGGATCAATCAGGTTGATCGCAGAAGGCGATGCTCCGAAGAAACCAGCAGTCACTCTCAACCTGATCATAGTCCGGATTCAACCGTCTGAGGATGTTGAGGTAAATATGTCCATACCTCTTGAGTTTGAAGCAGCACCACCCGCAAAGAAACCAGTACCGATTGAAGTTGAGTTTGTGTGTCCGGCAAATGTACCCGTACCATTTGAGGTTGCAGTCTTGCCACCCAAGGCACATGTTGCATTTGAAGTAAGGATAGCCGCACCAATTCTAGTGGCGATGTCGACCACACTGCCCTTCTATACAAATTATATCCTTGGGATTACATAGCCGAGGCGAGAAAGAAAGGCAAGATCAAGACTGAAGAAGTTGTCGCAGCGCAGGGTATGACAAGAACTGGCAAAGTCTATACCCCTGAACATTTGGCCGAATCAAGCAAGAAGGGCCTCCCCTTATTGAGACAGGCCCAGATGACATTTGGAGGAAAGTACAGGCTAAGGAGTATTCGGTCATCGACCAGCTGAGCAAGACGCCAGCACAAATATCCATCCTCTCTTTGCTACAGAATTTTGAGACGCACATGAGTGATTTGTTGAAGGTGTTGAACAAAGTGTATGTGCCGAACAACACCACTAGTGGAGAAATGGCCAATATGGTGGGTCAAGTATTAGTAAGCCACAAGATCACTTTCAATGAGGACGAGCTGCCTCCTGAAGGGCTGGGCCATAAAAATGCACTGCACATCACTGTGCAATGCGAAGATTATTTCATCACCAGAATCATAATCTATGGAGGATCTAGTCTTAACATTTGTACATTGATAACACTCAAGAAATTGGGTAAAGGGCTGCATGAGATAAAGGATGGGGCAATCAATGTGAAAGCTTTCGATGGATCTCAAAGGTCCACCATTGGTGAGATAAGCCTATGCCTGTAAATGGGACCAACTTGGTTTGAGGTTAACTTCCAAGTGATAGATGTGCCAGCGTCCTACAACCTGTTATTAGGGCGACCCTGGATCCATGCTACTGGGGCCAGAGCGTCAACATTACATCAGGCAGTGAAGTTCGAGTGGAACCACCAAGAGATGATTATTCATGGCGATGGTAGCAACCCTATTTACAATATCTAGACTATTTTGGTGATCGAAGGAAGAAGGAAGCTAGGTGGAGAAACTTACCACCACATTGAACGGGTCAATTCTATCGACAAGGACAAATGGTGGGATAGCAAAATCGAGAGTATACTAAACTGGAGTGGGTACGAGCCTGGAAAAGGGCTCGGCAAGAACCTCCAAGGAATCTCCAAACCTATCAAGATCAAAAACCATGGCACCACTTTTGGTCTGGGGTACGACTATACTTGGCAAGAGTATAACGACTGGTCGCCACCTTGGCGCGGTCCTTACTACCCTTTGGAGCAGCCAATACCGCATCTGGAGCAGACCTTCTAACATGCCAACATTATTTATGGATCGGATGAAGAAGAAGCACTTGCAGCAATGAGGAGCTTGTTACTGGAGGACAGTGATATGGACTGCTGCGTTATTCTCGAGGAGGAGGGGGAGGAAGGCCCTTCCATACAGGCTGTGAGCAGAGGGACATACCTCAAGAATTGGACTATCAAGACAACCAAATCCCGACGAGCCTCGGGGTAGCAAGGCTATAACAAGCACTATCCATTGTTTTTCTCACAAAATGATTTTCTTTTTCGCATTTTAATTCCTGCAACAAGATCTTCAAATGTTCAAAACAATTATTCAATTTATCAAAAGCATTTTCAATTTTTCTTATAAATCAATATTTATTGCGATCATTTTTCTCTCATTACTTTACCTATACAGCATTACTATTACTTGTCTTGATGAACCGATGACGGTGACATGCAATGAGACAACGCAGCAAACAGATGTTGATTCGAAGAAGATGACATACCTGACGAGATTGTCAAGGAAGTTGAAAACTTTGAGGCTCGGTATTCTCTTTTTGAACGCACCTGTTGTGCTTTGACTTGGGTCGCTCAAAAGCTAAGGCACTATTTATGTGCCTACACAACATATCTCATATCAAGTATGGATCCATTAAAGTACATCTTTCCGAAGCCCATGCCCACGGGCAAGCTAGCCAAGTGGAAAATCCTACTGAGTGAGTTCAACATTATCTATGTGACTCAAAACGCGGTCGAGGGACAGGCACTGGAAGACCACCTCGCTGAGTACCCTGTGGACGGAGAATATGAACCCCTAAAAACGTATTTCCCCGATGAGGAGGTATCATTCATAGGAGAAGACATTGCAGAATCCTATGACGGTTGGAGGATGTTCTTCGATGGAGCAGCAAACTTCAAAAGAGTTGGCATAGGAGCGATCTTAATATAAGAAACTGGCCAACATTATCCGGTATCTGTCGAGCTCAGGTTCCCCTGCACCAACAATATGGCAGAGTATGAAGCCTGTATCTTAGAGCTCAACATGGCCATTGACATGAACATCCAAGAGCTGTTAATGATTGGTGACTCAGATTTGCTGGTACATCAGGTACAAGGAGAATGGGCAACCAAGAATTCCAAGATTTTGCCGTATCTGATAACTTGGATTTTTGCCTCGTTTTCTGTTCCTCTATACTTGAGTTTTGGATATAATTGTACACAAAATAGCCCCGAAAGCTTACACGTTGTGCTTGTTGCAGGATTGAACAAAAAATGAGCACACTCAGTCTAAAACATGCTCAAAACAAGAGTGAATCCAGCACAAGGATCGAAGACAACAAAAAGTTATCAGGTAAAAGGCCACCGCGGCCGCGGTCCAGTTTTCACGGACCGCGGTGGCTGACTTCAGATATGTTGCAGGCAAGGAAAGGTTCCACCGCGGCCGCGATCATAGCTTTGCGGTCCGCGAAGATCAACTTCTGAGAACCAGCATTCAAGGCAAAACCTCTTCGCGGCCGCGGTCGCATTTTCGCGGTCCGCAAAGTGAAGATTCAGAGAACCATTCCCAAAGCAAAATCCACCGCAGCCGCAGTCCTATCTTCGCGATCCTCGATGGTTCAGATTCAGCAAGCTACAATTCAAAGCCCAGTCAAGTTTCGCGGACCGCGGTCGTGTTTTCGCAATCCACGGTAGATCCTCAGGGGCAATTTTGTCCGAAAATTTGGCCGAGTATAAATATACTATTTTGTAAATTTTTTTAGACATCTGGGAAATTTCAGAGCTGAAACTCGTTCTTGTGCCTAGGGTTTTGCATTTTTAGCTTTGTTCTTGCTATTTTAACATTGGAATTTCAATTTTCATTATTAATTATATATTAATGGGTTATTCATCTTCTCTATCATTGGTTTCTACTTTGATTATGAGTAGCTAGACCCATTAGCTAGGGTTGTGGCTCAACCCTAGTGTGGGTATGTAATGGGTTTGTTAAATTAAGGTTGGGAAATTAGTGGGTGTTAGATATTTAGGCTAATTTGGTGTTGTTATTGCTATAATTGGTGGTTGCAAACACTAATTAGCCCTTTCATGACTTAGGTCCTTCTTGAGAAAGAGGACTTGATTCTAGAAAATTAGCCTAATAGGAAATTAGGGCATTATCAATAGATTGGTAGTCCCAATCAATTGGGTTGAACCCAGAAATAGTAAAACCCTGCTTTAGCCCTAATTAATGGGTTAAACCTCGAGAGAGTAATACCCTACCTAAGCCTTACTTGCTTGCTTAATTGATACCCAATTGGTCTCGAGAGATTCAATTTGGGTAATGCCACTCAAACTACCGAGAGGTATAGAGTGGGCACCTGAGTGCATTGGCTATAGTTGTATCCCTAGCGAATTTCCCGACCTTAGACTTGAAACTCGTCGCACATCCACCTAGGCAAAAGACACGACCCTAGTGCCTTTATAAATATAAGAAAACACCAACAAAAGCATCGCAATTATTTGTTAGTACAAAATCCTTAGAACTAATCTTAGTATAATTCAACCCAATATGTTTAGAAGTGTAATTAGTAACATTATTCCCTTCTAGCTCACTTAGACACGCACTCCCATATAAAGACTCTCTGTGGATTCGATCCCGACCATCTCGGGTAAATGCTACACGACCCGTGCCTGCCTACTTATATAGTAGTGTTGGTAGGACGTGAACACTTTTTGGCGTCGTTGCCGGGGAGTATAACAGTGTGACTATCTTAGTAACTAGAAGCATAGTGTGTTTCTCTTTCCTTATATTTTTGACTTTTTTGTTTGATACTATTCAGGTAATATGGTTGATCCACTGGGCAACGTGATCCCCGCGGAGGGGGTATTTGATGACCAATAGGAGGAAATTAATCAACCTCCTCCTCAAAGAAGGGGTCGATAGGCCAACAACCAAGATGATATCCCAGACCCTCCGCCACCTCCACATCCTAGAGTTGCCCCTCGGGTCCTACCAAACGAGGGGTACGCCAGTGCCATAGTCCTGTCGATAATTCGGGTGCGGAACTTTCAAATTACCAATGTCATGCTCACTCTCCTTGAACAAAGAGGGTATTTCACCGGAGCTGCACATCAGAATGCCTACAAGCACCTCAAGGGCTTCATTGATACTTGTTGGGGGAGTAAGCAAACCAACGTGTCGGAGGATGCTCTTAGACACCGATTGTTCCCCTTTTCACTTCGAGGAAAGGCATTGGATTGGTTGGAGCGTCTCCCAAACCACTCTATATCTACTTGGGACGAGCTTGCAGATAAGTTTATTGCCAAGTTCTTTTCTCCAAGCCACATGGCGGATTTTTGTGATGAGATTTTGGCATTCAAACAAGAGCCGAACGAGCCATTACATGAAATGTGGGAGCGCTATCGGACCATGGTAAAGGAGTGTCAGAATAATGACATGGCCGAGGCTATGATACAACAGACCTTCTACCGGGGAATCCATATGGTGAATCAGTGTGTGGTAAACCAATTGGCCGGGGGTAATTTTATGAAGCTTACCTACCCGGAGGCATGTGACATTCTAGATGAAATGGCCGACACTTCTTCGGCATGGCAAAGTAGAGCAAATGTGCGTCAATAAGAAACCGTTATAAATAGCCTCCACAAGGACCTCTAAGAACAAGGGCAAGCAATTGCCGAGCTTACAACAACCATGAACCAACTTGCTAAGGCCCAACTCCAACAATTGCAAGGGTCGAAGCAAGTGAATGCTATGGAAGGAGTTAATGTGCAAAGGAGACCCCAGGGGAATGCTAGGCAAAGCCGTGGAGATCAAGGTGATCAAGGGATGAGTGGTCATGACCAAGATGAAGACGTCATGTGTGCCGACAATTATCAAGGGCATGGTAATAGTCAGGGCAACAACCAAGGTTGGAGAAATCAGGGTAATAGTCAAAGTTGGGGTAATCAAAGGCAACGAAACTGGAATAATAACAATTCTAGAAACTGGGGCAATAGTGGTGATCGTCAATGGAACAACAATAATGATAGGCAATGGGGGAACAACAACGAGGAGAGTTGGAGTGGAAGAAATAACAACAACAATTGGGTAGGTGAAGGTAGTGGGGGGTCAGGCTTTCAAAGGCCCCGATGTACCAACAACCAAGCAGCCCTCCTCCATATCAATCTCAGGGTCGAAGTTCTTCAAGCTCCAAAATGGGTAAAATAGAGAGCATGTTCAAACAGATGATGGAAAAGAATGCAGACTCAGAAGCTCAGTTGGCCTCCCACAATACTTCTATCCATAATCTTGAAGTACAATGGGCAAAATCTCACATGCCTTAAATACACGCCCGAAGGGTGCACTACCGAGTGATACGGTGGTGAACCTCAAGAGTGGGAACAAGAACAACATCGGTCATGCTATGGCGGTGATTACTAGGAGTGGAAAAGGTGGTGAAGCTAGCACGTCGAGCCAAAAGAAAATTATTGATGATGATGAAGACATGCCTCAAGATGAGTTGCCGGTTGATGTTGAACAGGTGGTGGATGAGCCAAGAGAAGGTGAAGTAAGAATTGACATTCATGACAATAGGGAGGACTTGGAAAAGAATGTGAACCCATCTAGGGAATGTAATTGGTAACTTCTTCTCTTCTTATCATAGTTTTTTTTCACTTTTAGGATTTCAAAATGTTAGGGTTAGTCCAAAAATGTTCATGTTAGGCCCTTGGTATTCAAGTACACTGATTAAACACGTAGGGGTCAATAATTGAGCATAAAACAGTAAAATCTGGAAACCCTAATTCTCAGTCATCTTCGCGGTCCGCGGTCCCTTTTTCACGGACCACAGTCCTTCATATTGCAATCCTGGTATCAGTTTTCGCGGACCTCAGTTGAATTTTTGCGGCCCACGGTCCTTTTTGCTCTGCATGTTACTTATCTGAACCTCAAGCTTTGCGGCCGCAGTTGCCTTTCGTGGTCCGCGAAGTGAAGATTCAGAGAGATGTTTTCCTTTGGGTCAACCACCACGGTCCGCGGTGGACTTTTCGCGGTCCGCGGTGGTCCTTCAGCAGCACAGTGTTCTTCAAGATTCAATGTATCACTTTGTGCTACATTATTTTGGATACTAACCATATCTACTTTTTTTTTATTTTTAGAAAATGGTTCAATCATGCAGCGGAGGTCGTAAACCATCAGGGGGAGAGAAGTCCTCCTGAGGGAGAGGAAAGACAATGAGGAATCTAACTCCTCAAGTCCGGGAATCTATTAAGAAGACAAGGAAACTTATCCGGAAGGCTGACAAAGCGGCTTCTCACTCTAATAGTGACTATGTTCCTTCGGAGCCCTCTTCTGAGTCCATCCCAGGGTATGTAGAGGACGACTCCTCTACATTCAGATTAACCAATGATACTTCGGATGATTCTCCCCCTGCCCAAGAACCAGCCCAAGCACCGGACCAAGAATCTGAACATACTGAGTCATCTGAGGGCTCAGACCATGAGGCCGGTCACACAGACACCACCTCCCCGACAGCGTCCTTATCTGATAAAGACACTAGTGATGACAATGAGGGTGAACCACAAGTGGTTGAGGGGGTTGAGCAGACACGCAATCCGGATGCATGGCAGGACAGATTTGTTAGTGAACCAACATTTCACAGGTTCAGGGATTTGTGTACTTCACACTCAATCATTCTGGAGCGGACTTTTTCTCTTAAGGAGTTGGCAACTTACAACCCTAATGTGAAACAACAGTTCCGGGACAGGCGAGGGTAGACTTACTTCAATGAATATCTTCCTGATGCTAATGAGCACATGGTGAAGGAGTTCTACACCAATTTCCTATTTCTCGAAAAGGACTCAAAGGCATCTTAGGTTAGAAATCTCACAGTGCTCTTCGATGGAAAGTCAATAAATGAATACTTGGAGATGGATGATGTTGATGATCACTTATATCGAGAGAGGTTGGCTGAAAAAGATGCTGCTAGAAATTGGTTGGCTTTGCACTTGGCTAGGCCCGGGGAGACTCTAGAGTGGCTGACTGCTGGGAAGCCCATCACCAAGAAGTCCCTTAATTTTGAAGCAAAAGGGTGGGAGACATTTGTCTGCAGTAGACTTGACCTGAAACATCATGATCAGATGCTCCCCCTCAGTCGGGTTGTACTAGTGTTATCTATCATGCCTGGATACCCCATGCATGTGGGGAATGTAATATCAGAGGTGATTAGCCGGGTTGTCAGCACATGTGACACTTCTTACCCTTTCCCTCATTATTTGACTCTTTATTGTGAAGATCAGGGGGGTAACCAAGAAGAGGTTTGACAACAAAGTAAAGCCCATCAAGCCCTTCTCTTGGTATGATCTTAAAGATGATGACAACCCGAAGAAGAAGTCAAGGGTAAGTTAGTTGCTTCCACTGGCCAGTCTGATGAGCCAGTGGTGGTTGAGAAATCTTCACTTCTCCAGCCATCCATTCCTTAAGAACTTCCAGGTCCCTCCTCCTCTGCCAGCACAGACATCCCCTCCACCAGAGCCTATCCCATGACTGCTCATAGGCTGAACCAGACTCTCACCAGCCTCACTACTTGGATGCAATCAGCATCAACAAAGTTGACTGCAATTTCTACAACTGTGGCAGCACCAGCTACTCCTCCCCCACCGCAGCTCCCACAGTCCATTGAGGACGCCCTAAAGGAGATTCTGTCCAACCAGCAGAAGATCTTGGATGCAGTTGGTGCCCATGAGAGAGCACTAACACAGTTGGCCAAAGAGACAAAGAAACTGAGAAAGACTCGGGCATCGAAGGAGGAGGTAGCAAAGTTGATAAAGGAGGTGGATACTCTTAAGGGGGACCAGATACCCTTGGATATGTTGATAGCAGATCCCACTGAGCAGCCGCAATAGTCACAACAGCCTTCACAGCAGCAGCAGTCAGTACCGGAGGAGGATCCGATTAGGCCCCTGAAGAAGAGGAAGTTGATTCCCCGTCCTCAGGGCATCAAGCTTGTATTGGCAGAGCCTTCCACTCAGAGCCAGGAGGCCCAGACCACAGGAGCTCACTCTCAGGTAGCAGCTGACCTAGTCCCTCCACAGGCCCAGACCACAGGAGCACACTCTCTGGCCCAGCCTCAGGCAGCAGTAGCATACCCGGCACCTTCATTGTCTCAGCCACAATCAGACCCTACCTCTTCAAAGATTTAGCAGCAACAACATGGACCATAGCAGGCCGAGGGCCAATAAGGATCTTTCTCTACTCTCTCTCTCCCATTATTTTTATGTCTATATTTGATATGTAGCATTGAGGATAATGCTATATCTTAGTTGGGGAAGTGGCCCTGTTAGGCATTTGATATCATGGGTTGTATAATTATGGCAATAGTTTTCTTTCTTTTCTTTACTTTATTTCCATTTTGGTACTGTAGACTTTTCTATTTTTGGTATGTATAAGTTTATTATCCATTGTAAATATTCACCCCCTGTGTATATTCATCTAAATTCCCCTCATGTACATATTCATTCTATCCCACGCACTTTACTTTACGCACTTTTTATTTAATAGCTTCTTATTTTTCTTTTATAGCTTCTTGTTTAGTTTTGCGCGGGCAATAAACCTTTGGTTTTCTTAACGCCACGGTTCTTTCCAAAGGTGGATTTGTGTGAACCAGGTGGCTCTTCCCAAAGATAGATGGTGTGACAACCTTCTTAAGGGTTGAGTCTTATTTTTCCCCTTCTTTTTGTTTTTGGTTTTGGTTTTTCTTCCTTTTTCTCCTTTTTTCTAGTTAATGAATAACGGTTCCTCAAGAAAATCTTCACTTGGGACTAACAAAGTTGCCTTTGATCCCATGGTCAAAGACAAACCGTTGTGTTTAGGAGGGTGATGGTGGCGATCTTGAGACTCTTGTGTGGACCGGTATTCATCGGGTGGTTCTTCGGGACCATTTTTGTTACTCAAAACACAACCAAGGTCGTTGCGGGCCCTCGACTCGGTTTCTATGGCAATCCCCTAGCATTGAGTGGTGAGGAATTCGAATTGCAAGTCTAAGTTCCGTGCCACAAGTCTAGAACTTGCCCTGAGTGTTGTCTAGGCGAAATTCTAGGTATAACTTGACTTGAGAAGTGACTATAGGCTTCCCTTGACTTGAACAAAACTGGAAACTTCCATGGCCTTCCAAAAGACATGTTCCCTAGTCAACCCATTTGAGCCTTAAACCCTTCTTTCGATAACCAAGCTACAAGCCTTCAACCATTCTTTTACACTCTCTTGGCACCCGATCTTTCCTTGGCGCTAGGAAAAAAGCATAAGTTTGGGGGAGAGACGAGGGATGCAATTGAAAAAGAAGGCACAAAAGAAAGAAAAGAGAAAGGGAAATGAATAGAAAAGAAAAGCATGAAGAACAAAAAGAAACAAAAGGAAATTGATAAAAAATAAAATAAAATAAAAAGGTATGGGTTTGGAACGTATAAAAGTGAAGAAAAGTGACTAGAATGAACAAAAAGGTTTGCCAGTGTGTCTCTCCAACCGTGCAAAAGATAAAATGATTCAAAAAGTCAAGAAAATGTGAGTACAGTTAAAAATGAAGTGCCTAAGGAAAGATAGAACTCACTTTGACCAAATATTTCCTACCCTTGACCAAAAGCCTTCATTATGATTCCACAAAAGCCCTGTATGATCTCAAGTCGAGTGAAGCCTACATTAGTGGTGATTTACACAAAGGGCAAGCCTATGGTACTTCGAGCCGGACTTGGTACTTTTTCCTTGATGAGAGATGAGCGATTCCGTATATTCCTTGTTCTGAGTATTATTATTCTAAAAGTGAGGTGCTTAGGGAAAGTCGCGGAATAAGAGTCTGGGATCCACACTGACCAAGGAGGTAGTTAGAGCTGCACTGATGAGTTGGAACAACTCTTGAAGCTCTTGTATCACACTTGAAACTATGGTTTTAAAAAATTCAAACAATGTCAATGATGCATGTGTATTAGGGGCTATGGTTAGTTCCAATTGATGCGAGTTAAGGTCACCATTAGGACAGCCAGATTTTCGGGGAGTCTATCACATGGGTGAGGCTAATTTTGTTTTCTTGAGGACAAGCAAGAGCTTAAGTTTGGGGGAGTTGATAACTTGGATTTTTGCCTCGTTTTCCGTTCCTCTATACCCGAGTTTTGGATATAATTGTACACAAAATAGCCCTGAAAGCTTACACGTTGTGCTTGTTGCAGGATTGAACCAAAAATGAGGACACTCAGTCTAAAACATGCTCAAAACAGGAGTGAATCCAGCACAAAGATCGAAGACAACAAAAAGTTATCAGGCAAAAGGCCACCGCGGTCGCGGTCCAGTTTTCGCGGACCACGGTGGCTGACTTCAGAGATGCTGCAGGCAAGGCAGGGTTCCACCGCGACCGAGGTCATGGTTTCGCGGTCCGCGAAGATCAACTTCTGAGAACCAGCATTCAAGGAAAAACCTCTTCGCGGGCGCGGGCGCATTTTCGCGGTCCGCGAAGTGAAGATTCAGAGAACCATTCCCAAAGAAAAATCCATCGCGGACGATGTCCTATCTTTGCGGTCCGCGGTGGTTCAGATTCAGCAAGCTACAATTCACAGGCCAGTCAAGTTTCGCGCGCCACGGTCGTGTTTTCGCAGTCCGCGGTAGATCCTCAAGGGCAATTTTGTCCGAAAATTTGGCCGAGTATAAATAGACTATTTTGTAATTTTTTTTAGACATTTGGGAATTTCCAAAGCTAAAACTCGTTCTTGTGCCTAAGGTTTTTCATTTTTAGCTTTGTTCTTGCTTTTTTAACATTGGAATTTCAATTTTCATTGTTAATTATATATTAATGGGTTTTTTTCTTCTCTATCATTGGTTTCTACTTTGATTATGAGTAGCTAGACCCATTAGCTAGGGTTGTGGCTCAACCCTAGTGTGGGTATGTAATGGGTTTGTTAAATTAAGGTTGGGAAATTAGTGGGTGTTAGCTATTTAGGCTAATTTGGTGTTGTTATTACTATAATTGGTGGTTGCAAACACTAATTAGCCCTTTCATGACTTGGGTCCTTCTTGAGAAAGAGGACTTGATTCTAGAAAATTAGCCTAATAGGAAATTAGGGCATTATCAATAGATTGGTAGCCCCAATCAATTGGGTTGAACCCATAAATGGTAAAACCCTGCTTGAGCCCTAATTAACGGGTTAAACCTCGAGAGAGTAATACCCTACCTAAGCCTTACTTGCTTTCTTAATTGATACCCAATTGGTCTCGAGAGAGTCAATTTGGGTAATGCCACTCAAACTACCGAGAGGTATAGAGTGGGCATCTGAGTGCATTGGCTATAGCTGTATCCCTGGCGAATTTCCCGACCTTAGACTTGAAACCTGTCGCACATCCACCTAGGAAAAAGACACAACCCTAGTGCCTTTATCAATATAATAAAACACCAACAAAAGCATCGCAATTATTAGTTAGTACAAAATCCTTAGAACTAATCTTAGTATAATTCAACCCAATATGTTTAGAAGTGTAATTAGTAACATTCTTCCCTTCTAGCTCACTTAGACACTCACTCCCATACAAAGACTCTTTGTGGATTCGATCCCGACCTTCTCGGGTAAAAGCTACACCACCCGTGCATGTCTACTTATATAGTAGTGTTGGTGGGAGGTGAACAATCTGCACCACGTACAGTAATTGAGGAAGAGGTTCACGAAGATAGAATTTCGGCATGTCCCCAAAATCCGGAATGAGCTTGCCGATGCATTGGCTACTTTGTCCTCAATGATCCAGCATCCGTACAAGAATTTCGTCGATACTATTCCCGTGAGGTTCCCTAATCAGCCAGCTTATTGTACCCATGTTGAAGAGGAAGCAGACGGAAATCCTTGGTTTCATGACATCAAGGAGTATTTGGAAAAAGGCGATTAGTCAGGACTTGTGAATCCCATTAAAACACACACACTTCGAAGACTATCCAACAACTTCTTTCACAACGGAGGAATACTGTATAGGAAGACTCCCAATTTGGTATTATTAAGATGTGTCGACGCAAAGGAAGCATCAAGACAACTAGAGGAAGTTCATGCTGGGACATGCGGCCCACATATGAATGGTTTTGTTTTGGCAAAGAAGATACTCCGAGCTGGTTATTTTTGGATGACTATGGAAACGGACTACATCCAGTATGTCCGAAAATGCCACCGCTGTTAGATACACGCAGATATGATAAAGGTACCTCCAAATGAGCTCAATGCAACAAGCTCACCATGGTCGTTCGTCTCCTGGGGAATGGACGTTATTGGATCAATCGAGCCTCCCACCTCCAACTGGCATAGGTTCATTCTGGTATCGCAAGGTAGAGTAACAGAGGTCTACCTGGCTCAAGCGGTACCAAAACTGGCGGTGTTGACAGATACTCCTTGATTTTGTCAAAAGCCTTTTGACAATCCTCGGTCCACTTGGTTGCGGCATCCTTCTTTAGCATCTTGAAGATTGGTTCACAAATGACTGTGGATTGTGCTATGAATCGACTGATGTAGTTAAATCTCCCTAGGAAACTCATAACATCTTTCTTGTTCTTCGGTGGTAGCAATTCCTAATGGCTTTGACTTTGTATGGATCCAGATCTATTCCTCGGCGGCTTACAATGAACCCCAGTAACTTCCCAGCAAGAACCTCGAATGCACACTTCGCAAGGTTCAGTTTCAGATTGTATTTTCTTAACCTGTTGAAGCACATCCTCAAATCTTCCATGTGATCAGCAGCTTTCTTTGATTTGATAATGACGCCATCCATATACACCTCAATCTCTTTGTGAATCATGTCATGGAATATAGTAGTCATGGTCCTTATGTAGGTGGCCCCTGCATTCTTCAGGCCGAATGGCATCATCTTGTAACAGTATACTCCCCATGGCATAATGAACTCCGTTTTCTCAGCGTCTTCTTTGTCCATCCAAATTTGATGATAACCAGCGAAGCAATCTACAAATGACTGTAACTCATGTTTGGCGCAGTTGTCAATCAGAATGTGTGTATTTGGCAAGGGGAAGTCGTCTTTCGGACTGGCCCAGTTGAGATCCCGGTAGTCGACACAGATTCTGACCTTCCCGTCCTTCTTCAGCACAGGTACAATGTTAGCTAACCATGTCGGGTACTCAACTACCCAAAGAACTTTGGCGTTGATCTGCTTGGTAACTTCTTCTTTGATTTTCAAACTCATGTCGGGTTTGAATTTTCTGAGCTTTTGCTTTACCGGTGGACACAAAGGATTGGTTGGCAGTTTTTGATCCACAATGGACGTGCTTAGACCAGTCATGTCATCATACGACCAGGCGAATATGTCCTCATATTCCCTTAGAAACTCTGTATACTCTTTATTTTCTGATGGTGACAAATGAATACTGATCCATGTTTCCTTGACGTTCTCTGAATCCCCCAGATTGATAATTTCAGTCTCTTCCATGTTGGACTTAGGTCTGTTCTCAAAGATCTCAATTTCCTTGACAATCTCTTCGGGTATATCATCTTCCTCTGAATCAATGTCTGTTTGCTGTGTTGTCTCATTGCACGTCACAGTCATCGGTTCATCAAGATAAGTAATAGTAATGTTGTATTTGATAAAGTAATGGGAGAAAACAGTAACAAATAAATATGAGATTCATAAGGAGATTGGAAATGCTTTGATAAATTGAATAATCGTTTTGAACATTGAAGATCTTATTGCAGGAATTGAAAATGCAGAAAAGGAAAGAAGTTCATTTAATAAACAGTAAATAGTGCTTGTTCATTAGCCTTGCTACCCCGGATTCAGCAGGCTTTGGTCATACGGATGGAATAGTTCTTGAGACGAGCTCCTCTTCTCACTGACTGTATGTAAGGGCCTTCCTCCCCCTCCTCCTCGAGAACAACACCGCAATCCATGTCCCCGTCGTCTAGAAACAAATCCCTCATTGCCGCCAGTGCTTCTTCTTCGTCGGACCCATAGATGATATCAACCTGCTGGAAACTTTGCTCCAAATGAGGTATTTGCTGCTCCAAAGGGTAATAGTGATCGCACTATGGGGGCGACCAGTTTTTGAATTCTTCCCATGTATACTCATACCCCAGACCGAAAGTTGTACCATGTTTCTTGAGCTTGATGGGTTTCGTGATCCCTTGGAGGTTCTTACCGAGCCCTTTGCTTGGATCGAATCCTCCCCAATTCAAGATGCTCTCGATCTTGCTATCCTACAATTTGTCCTTGTCGACGGTATTGACTCGCTCGATATGGAGATAAGTTCCTCCACCCAGTTTTCTCTTTCCATCAATACAGGGATAGTCTGGAAATTGTAAATAGGGTTGCTACCGTCGCCGTGGATGATCACCTCTTGATGGTTCCACTCGAATTTTACCGCCTGATGTAGTGTTGATGCTACGGCCCCAGCAGCATGGATCCAGGGTCGTCCTAATAGCAGATTGTAAGATGCCGACACATCTATCACCTGAAAGTCCACTTCGAACCAAGTCGGTCCCATCTGCAGACATAGACTGATCTCTCCAATGGTAGACCTTTGAGAACCGTCGAAGGCTTTCACGTTGATTGCTCTGTCCTTTATCTCATGCAGTCCCTTACCCAACTTCTTGAGTGTTATCAACGAGCAAATGTTAAGACTGGACCCTCTGTTGACAAGAATCTTGGTTATGAAATAATCTTCGCACTGCACGGTGATGTGCAGAGCCTTGTTATGTCCCAATCCCTCAAGTGGAAAATTGTCTTTATGAAAAGTGATTTTGTGGCTTTCCAGTACTTGGCCTACCATGTTGTCCATTTCCCCGCTAGTGATGTTGTTCGGTACATAGGCTTCACTCAACAATTTCAGCAAAGCATTTCTGTGCGTCTCAGAGTTCTGTAGCAGAGAGAGAATGGATATCTGTGTTGGTGTCTTGTTCAGTTGGTCGATGACCGAATATTCTTTAGCCTGTATTTTCCTCCAAAGATCATCTGAACATGTCTCAGTGAGGGGAGGCCGGTTGGCAGCCTGCTTGCTTGACTCGGCCAGATGCTCAGGGGTATAGACTCTACCAGTTCTTGTCATACCCTGTGCTGCGATGGCCTCTTCAAATCCGCTTTTACTTTTCCTTCTCGCCTCAGCTGTATAATCCCAAGGGATAGCATTTGAATAGAAAGGTGGTGTGGTTGACATCGCCACTGGGATCGGCGCGACTCTTCGAATGGCACACGGGCTTTGGGCGGCAAGACTGCAACCTCGAAGGGTGCGAGTGCATTTGCCAGAGACATGAAATCAACCTCAATTGGCGCTGGGGCCTTCGCCTTTGCAGGCGGTGCTGCTTCAAACTCAAGTGGGATAGACATATTCACCTCAGCATTCTCAGATTGTTGGATCTGGACTATGATCGAGTTGAGTGTAACTGCAGGTTTCTTTGGGTCATCGCCTTCTGCGATTAACCAGATTGACCCCTCGGGATCCCAATCATCTTTTATCTCAATCATATCGATACCTCCACCCTTATGGTCTGGTAAAGGATTATTACAGATGTTCGGAGCGGATTCCTTGGCCACAATAATCTTGTTATCAATAAGGGTCTGTATCTTATCCTTCATAGAGCGGCATTCATCGATGGTGTGTCCTTTTATACCCGAATGGTATGCACAGGATTTGTTCGGGTTAACCCACTGAGAAGGGTTCTTAGGGGTGGCAGCAGGGATAGGTGTGACGTAACCAGCAGCTTTGAGTATTTCATACAATTGGTCGATGGGCTCGGCTATGGCAGTGTATTATTTTGAAGGGCGACGATCAAAGTTAGGGTGAGACCTAGGGAAGTTTTGACGGGTAGGGGGTGATTGATAGTGAGGTGGATGGGAATTATAGGTGTTGTAGACGGGAGCGGGTTGGGAGTATTTGGGTGAAGTGGGTTGATATGTGGGTGGTGGAGCTTGGTACGTGGGTGGTAGAGTTTGGTATGAAGGTGAGGGTGCTTGGTAATTTGGAGCGGGTTGATATGTGAATGGAGGTGTGGGATAGACCTAGTATTTAGGCGGGGATTTGGCTTGTTGTGCAACCATCACGGCTCCCACATCCTTCTTTCTGGACACACCACTAGACTGCAGAGCTTTATTAGTAGCATGTAAAGCTTCAAAGTTAGTAACCATACCATTCTTGATACCATCTTCGATCCACTCTCCCAATTTGATAATATCGGAGAACTTTTGACCCTCAACCATCATCAGTCGTTCATAGTATTGCAAGTCCTGAGCCCGAACAAAGAATTTGTTCATCTGTTCTTCCTCTAAGACAGGCCAGACTTAGGGAGCTTCCGACCTCCAACGAGTAGCATACTCGCGAAAGGTTTGTGTGGGTTTCTTCCTCAAGTTCTGAATATAGAACACATCTGGTGCGTTCTCTGTGTTGAATCTAAACATGTCCATGAAGTCTGTTGCCATACCTACCCAGTTGGACCACTTCTTGGGGTCTTGGCTGATATACCAAGATAACACATCTCCCTTCAAACTCCTCATAAATAGCTTCATGCGAATCCTTTCGTCTTTTACTACGCTAACCAATTTGTCACAGTAGGTCCTCAGGTGGACCCTTGGGTCACCAGTATCGTCAAACATCTCAAACTTTGGAGGTTTTTACCCCTCGGGAAGTTCGACATCAGGCTGTATGCAGAGGGTCTTCATAGTTCAGACCTTCGATCCCCTTGACTCCTTCAACACCCAGGACTCGGCTAGTCAGTTTCCTAAGTTCCTCAGCCAGATTCTTGATAAGCAGGTCCTTCTTATCGGACTCAGATGTATGTGTGACATGTGGGATGGAGTGAGTCACAGTCTCCACATAGATGGGATTGTTGTAGGCAAAGAGATGATCTTTTGTGTGAGTCTGAGGTCCCCGGGGTGGAGGCGGAGTGTTGTGGCAAGTGTTGCACTGTGCTGGGACAGTTTTGTTCTTTGGGGGAGTGGCGTGACGATGAAGTGCAGGGTGATTTGGCTGTTTTGGGATATTCGGTGGAGGTGTAGAGGTGACGTCAAAGACGTTGAGGGAAAAAGACAGATTGGCCAGATTCCGGACCTGATCAAGTTCTTCTTGAAATTTCAGCAGCTTTTGTTCCAGTGGTGACATGTTCTCATGCAGAACCTGAATACCCCGGTCATCAGTGGCCTCGACCCGTTCAACCCTATTCTCTTGTTTGGCGCCACTGGATTCTTCCATCTTACTATTACCTTTGTCTTTACCCCTGGGAGGACTAGGAGGAGGAGTAGGAGGAGGGCCATTAGATCTTGTACGATACACTAATGATGCCAGAATGCACGAACTAACCTTTGGGGAGGGGAATAATAAATAAAGGAAAACAAAAAGATAACGAAGTCAGTGAGTATTATAAAGAATATTTCGGTAATTTAAATGCGTAATGCGAAAATGTAAAACACATCCTAAGTTGGGGAACCTCTTTGTGCCCGAGGTAGTCCTAGCGACAAATTAATTTGGAGAACTTGAAATGCTAAATGCCTCATTTTATTGATGTAAGAATGGACGAATCCAATAACAATACAAAAACAATAAGCAAGAAATAAAATCACTAATGGCCATCAGCCTTATTACATTGGTAAAGCGGAAAAGAAAATCCTATCTAATTGGGTCCCAGAAGGACCTTCTCCAAGCTTGGCCCTCTTGGCATATTTTAGATCATGCTGAGTCTGGGGACTTCGTGCCTCATTGCTGCAAAACAAACAGGGTTAGGCCCTTACCCCCACCAGACTCGCCTATTTAACATCAATAATTAGCATGAGCATTTAGTTCCCAAATAAATGCACAAAACGTGAAGGCGTCTGTTTGGGTTCAAGGGAAACCCAATGGACTTCAGACAAAGCTATCTTAAAGGCTATTGTGAGGACGACACGTTAGCCTGACTAGGTTTGACCATGATGCATGCAACATTACAATAGAGTAAGGTTTCTCTGGGGTTTATACCGATACCCTTGAGCGGACAACTCAAGGGGGAAGGCATGGAACTGTCGACTGCACCGCTGATCGACTAGTTTTACCGCAAATATGCCTTTCCGAATTTAGGGGGTAGTAATATTGGAATAGCGCAACAACTCATTGTAAGAGTTGCTATAGGATTTTTGTTTGGCACGAATGGAATATGAATGCGGAGCATGATATGCAATAAATAGCATTTAAACAAATAGGCATGTATTTTCACGTTGAGGAAAGCGGTAAAGAAAGAAAATACAATAGTTACAATGGAAAGCGGTTACAAAGAAAACATGAAGATATGTCAGTTTCGTTTAGGCAAAATAAATACTTTGCGAAATTAAACAGTTAATAGCATATAGCGGGGAATGGGAAAAGGTGCAAGCATTTAACAAAATTAAAGGTCCAAATTTACAAAGCAACTTCTAATGGTAAAAGTCTAGGGAAGATCCCCAGCAGAGTCGCCATGCTGTCGCGCCCCCCTTTTTCCTCGCACGGGTTAGGTACACAGAGATCGGGTTTCATGACATTCTGGACAACTCCTTAAAGGAAAAGGTTTAAGGAAGAGTCGCCACCTAACGATTTTATGGTGGGTTAGGACACCTAGAATAATTAACTCATAAACTAGTTTGCATTACCAGAGATTGGGTAAGGGCTTGAAATTATCCCAAGGGGAAGGTGTTAGGCACCCCTCAAGATCCACAACTGTGGGTCCCAGCCAAGTAGTTTTGTGAATTTTGATAGTAAACAAATGACAAGCAAGGCTCACGTAAGAGGGGATTTCAAGTAAATACTGAATTTATTAAAAGAAATTTAAAGAATAGCAAAGTAAAATCATTTGAAGGAAAATGTCCTAGGTTTTAAAGCAATATGGATCACGTCAATGCAATACCCAGTATGTCACGCCTCGAAAAGGGGCTACACATGGTATTAGCGCACCGGTCATCATATCCATACTCTACCCTTCCCCACCCCGCTAAGGTATTTAAAACGCGTGTGTTGGTCATGAAACCTATTGCGTGCTATTACCCGTCGTTCTACAAGTCCTGGAGGGTGTTTAGGACTACTAATCCTACAAGGTGAGTATTAGGCTGAACCCCTAGGTTTAAAAGGACAAAATTCTAAGCGACATATAAAACAATTAGGACTACAAGTATGGCAGCACATAAAGAGAAATAAGAGGCTCACAGATACCTCCACAAGTAAACACATAAATAGCACGTCTCGAGCACAACAAAGGTCTCAAAATCAGAACTTAAAGCAGGAGATTTGAGTGAAAACAATAAGTTTCAGCAGTTTTGGCAGAGGACTGATTCTTTGAAAAATCAGTAATTAAGGCAGGGAATTCAATTAAAACAGAGTAGTCTTAAGAAGAGAATGATTGATTTTAGAATTTCAGTAATTTAAAGACAGGAGCAGGATTTGAAAAGTGCACAGCAGTTTAATGAAGTTCCTAGTAAAAGTAAATGGGAAGTTTTAGAAAAATCAGTAAAGCATGATTTTAAAATAACAGAGTGATCCAAAAGGGGAAGTGAATTTAAAAGATTCAGTAGTTCAAAGCAGAGTAGAAGTCAGTAGTTTAAGAAAACTTTAATATAAGGAGAATGAGTAAGTTATTTCTGAAACCGGTAAATTTAAAATAGAGCAAGGGTTCAAGCAGAATGATTTTGTAGAAGGGATAATTGTATGGAAAATCCATCGGTTCTTAGGCAAAGTAGGAGTGAAAACAATGACAAACAACGAAGTTCTAAGGATTTCATAAGAGACTGATTAGTTCTACAGATCGCTTTTAATACAAGCAAGACATAAAATGATTGATTTTCATGTCATTGGGCCTAAGGTTTGCCTCGGCGTTCCTGATACTAATTATTTGTCTTATGAGAGTCACAACTAGTGAAATGCAAGTCCTTGACCCTGATTTTAAAGACATGGAATACATTGAAGACAATGTCGAATTTGCAGAAATATGTTTTAGCCATTGTTTGCACAGTTTTAACGAGGTTACCAGATCTGATACATACTGACTAGGTGTTCACATAATAACAAACATGCTGAAGGTGAAATCCTATAGAACATGGTATCTAACGCACACATGAATACCTAAAACATGATTTCCAAATGGGGTGCTTATGAAAAATGCAGTAACGTCATAGCAGTTTGTTACTTTGTTATAGTTGTTAACTGTGAACGGGGCTTATAAAATGACATGAATATAATAAATATGCTGAAATGAAGAACCTAAACATGATTTCTAATGCATGGTATGCATGTCCTAAGCATGATATCTGTTGCGCACACAGGTAAGTAAAATTCTTTAGTCATGGTCTCTACCCATACTATACTAAACATACATAGTCCCCTCCCACATTCACTATCCGACCCCAATTATTTATTTACAAATTATTACAAGCCAGAAATAATGAATTACATCACTAAAAAAAATAAGAAGCTACTTCTATAGGGAGCCTTCAATCAGGACCATATCTTCCAACCTCGATCCTTTCGAGTCTCACAGCCTTAAATGGTCCGGGTGCGGCAAAGCTCCCTAGGGCCCTCGTGGGTCCCTGGCCAATACCAGCACCCAGACATAGTTGCCAAAATTAAGCATGTGTAGTGTGGAACTACCAGCCTCAGTGTGTCAAAGTTCGAAGGGAACTCAAGAGGTTCCCTAAACAATGCTCACACTGAGGGGGTGGAACCTAAGTTTTCTAGGAATAGTGTGAAGTGCTTGTAGTTTGAAAGAGTTGAGTTTGAAAGTAGTTTGAAGTAATAGTTTTGAAATATAACTTCAGAGGACAATGTAAGAGTTTATGAAAACTAGTTTACAAAGGAAAGAGGTAGTGCAACCACAATTCAGCATATGGAGAGTTCAAGAAGACAAACACAAACAAGGATAGGGAGTTGGGGACAATTAATTCACATGCTAGAAGTAGAATAGAGTTACAAGTTCTCAAATAATTATCACAAAGTTGTCATAAAGCATCGCAGAGTCACATATTAGGTATAGAGTAAAGGTGTCTAACGGGTGGTCGGGCCGGGCTGGGTAGACAATTTTTTGAACCGGACGGGTTAGGGGTACGGGCCGGTTTCGGTTAATTGTTAATGGGTTTAACGGGTTCGGGTTTATCTGGGTAAAGAGTAACCCGTACGGGTAGGGGTTTAAGGGGCCGGGTTACAGGTATTTTAAATTTTTTTTAAAGTTTTTTTTACACGTATTGTAATTTAAATAAAATATAAAGTAAAATATATAAAGATAACAATGATTATGGAAAACATTGCACTTATAAATTGCAAGTGCAACATGTATTTCAAATTTCAAAATTCAACTCTTACAACTTACAAGTTACAACCAAGTACTAAATTTGACAAGTACTAAATTCAAAGGTTTTGCATTGCCCTTGAAAGTTCTTCATAATCAATATGAACTGATTGTCCTTCTTCTGGAGTGTTAAATTCAGATGAGTTACCATGTGTTAATATATCTCCAAGTTCCTCGTCTTTTGGGCTATCAACATCTTCACGTCCTTGATTTCTTCGTTCCGATCTAATCCAATCTCTGAAACATACTAAAACTTCCAAAGCATTATTTCCCAATGAGTGACGGGTGTCTCCTAGTTGTTTTCTTGCTTGACTAAATGCACTCTCTGATGCAACAGTTGAAATTGCCACATTCAGCACGTCCCGAGCCATAGCGGAAAGAACAGAAAATTGCTTTTCATTCTCACGCCACCATCCCAACGCTGAAAATTCCTTTGTGTGAATTTTGTTTTGCTTCTGCAAGTAGAAATTAAGTTCAACAATGTTCCTGCTACTGGTTTGAGTTGTAGAAAATGTAGAAAAAATATTAAAACTATCAACTATTTCATCATCACACAAAGTAGTAGAACTTGAAGAAGTGGTACACTGCATATTGGGATTAACATTGGCTACATTAAGAGCAACATCATCAACTATATTTGTATAATAATTATATAATTGTTGTAAATTATCATTTAGATTGCCCATCCAAGTGCGAATTTCTGGGGTTTCAGTTGATCCAATCTCCATGTAAGCATACAAAGCATTGATTAATTGGTGACAATCAGTCATCTTAGTAGAAGGATTTAAAACATCGCCAATTAAGTAAATCTGAGGAATTGGAAAGAAATATTTTTTGAATTTGTCTTGCATTTCTTCAACAGCAACCTTATATTTTTCTTTCTTCTTAAATTCAAAGAGTAGAAAATCAATTTTCAGCTATATGTACTAAAACTATTGTAACAGTAGGGTAGTATGCTCCAGAAAACTCAACAATAGCTATATAAAATTTATATAAAAATTGAATAACATCATTAATCACCTCCCAAGTAGCAGGTGTTAACATACGGTTTCTATCAGTACAATGCGCATTAGCAACTTCAGTTATTGAAAATCTATATTTATAGCAACATGTTAAAAATATGTAAGTATAATTCCACCTAGTAACAATTTCGTCTGGCATGAATCTTAGTTTAAGGTTATACTCGGTATACTTATTCTTAAATTCCCTAATTCTAGATTTTCTGTTATTTCCTTGAATAACACTAACTGCTCTTCTAACATGAATAATCTCAGTTGAAAATAAATCAAGGCCACTTTTAACAATTAAATTATAAATGTGACATGCACACCTAACATGAAAAATTTCTTCAAGTGGCGGTTGCAAATGCATTTTTAATAATGAAATTGCGGCAGTATTGTTAGAAGCATTATCAAAAGACATACACAATACTTTTTGGTTAAGATTATAAAATTGAACAACTTCGCAAATAGTACTACTTATAAAAACAGCAGTATGACTCTGATCTTCATCATATTTAAAAGCGATAATACGTTTTTGCATACAAAATAAATCATCTATCCAATGACATGTAATTGTCAAATAATCATTTCCATTAACAGCATGGCCAATATCAGAAGTTAGAAAACCTCTACAGGGAAGGTGTTCAAACAAATAGCGTATGTATGTTTGATATTGACCATGCAATCTAAATATATCAGCTCTACAAGTACTTCTAGGGATACCTTTAAATAAAGGATTATAAATCCTTTGAATATACATAATAAGATATGATGAAGAAGCAAAAGAAAAAGGTAGACAACCCAAAGCAATCATTTTTGCTAACTCCTCACGATCCTTCATTTTATTATATTTCGTAAGTCCCCCAGTAGTAGGGTTAAGAGTTGTTTGATTTTCATCACCATCAGAGCCCCATTCTATGGGATGATCAATTCTCAAATGTCTAGTAAGAGTCCCAGTCCCCCCCTAAATTTCCTCCACTCAAATGTTTAAAATCAAGTTTACAAAGTTTGCATCTAACTCTGTCAGTACCTTCAATTATCTCAAAAAAATTCCAAACCTTACTTCTTTTTCTACGATTAGTAGTCGGAGCCACAGGTGGTCTACTACTAGTGCCACGACCACCACCCCTTGTAGCAACTCCAACACTACCAGCTCCAGCACTACTAGGTGTAACTGGTATCTCATCTTCCATTTCTAATTCATTATCTTCTATTCCAAAATCTTCTTGTAATTGTTCATAATCTATATTATCATTAGGCGATGTTTCGGAAACATGTGTAAATGGGATATTACTATTACTACCAGATGTTGAAGGACTACCTCTTTTTTTATTTCCCCTACTAGCAACTTTTCTACACGCTCTTTTAGCAGCATTAAACATATTGTAAAATTTAAGTATAAGCAAAAATTAAATATGCAAATAAAATAGTAAATAAGAGAAAGAGTTGGAGAGAGTGCACCGAATTCGGAAATAAATTGAGAATTTGATGATTACGCAATTCCAATGTTACCACGAACAAACTTCAAGCAAGTATTTCTATTTTGAAGTTCAATTGTTCAAATTTCAAAATCCGAATGATAAAACACGATAAATTAAATTCCAAAAAAAAAAGAGCCAAAAAAAATTAGAAGATGAATTGAAGACTTGAAATCTTGAAAATTGGAGAATGAGAGAATGAGAGAAATTGAGATTGAGAAATGATAGTTG
>ML296767.1:0-13185 GCA_005239495.1 Nicotiana undulata
AACCCCTTAACCCAGCCCCCCCGGCCCCTTATGATCCGGGCCGGTCCGGTCCCGGTTTGAACCAGTCTGGGCCGGTCCGGTCCCGGGTTGAACCGGCCCTTTAGCCACCTTTAATCCTAACTACTACTCAGTGAAGTTGATTAAAGCAGAAGCACAGGTTATTCACTGTGCTGTCACAAATGTTAGAAATGATCAAGAATATGCAGTGTCTATAGTCTATGGATATAACACAGTTGAAAAAAGGAAGCAGTTATGGGAAAATCTGAAAGAGATAGATCAAATGACAACCATTCCGTGGATGATTGGGGGAGATTTCAATGATGTTCTGCAGTTACAAGATAGAATGCATGGAAATCCAGTTACTAAGGCTGAAACTCAAGATTTCAGCAAGTGTAATAATAACAGAAAGTACACCAAGTGTTATTGAAGTAGGCCAAGTATACCAAGACAAGCAAACAATTGCAAGTGCAATGAAACACTATTCTGTCATGAACAAGTTCCAATTTAGGGTGAAAAGATCTAGTGCTAGAAGGTAGGAACAAATAAATGATCAAAAATCATTTTTTTTGTTTATTTTGTAGTTTGTTTGTAAATTATTACTTCTTCAGTTTATTTTGTAGAGAATTTGTAATTATTTTGTATATAAATTGTAGAATATGATTCTTTATGTTACAACTTCTTCAATTTTTTTTTAATCTACATTTTCTATACCAGTGTTTAAATTGTTTTTATTTTGTAGCTACTAGCTGGTATGTGTTGGTGAAAATTGTACATGGCACTTCAAGGCAACTAGCATAAATGATTCTGCAATGTTCAAGGTTAGAAAATTCAACATATTGCACACATGCTCTTTGATGGACAATACATTCATACAACGCAAGCCTACTGCCATGGTAGTTGGTAGCATGGTTATTCCAAAATATGTTGATCCTAAGACAATTTACACACCAAAAGACATACAAACTGATATGTTGTCTGAACACGGTGTGAACCTAACATACATGCAATCTTAGAGAGCAAAGGAAAAGGCTTTGAAGTTTTTGAGAGGTCATCCTGCTGACTCCTACGGCAAATTGCCTAGTTATTTGTATATTCTTGAGAAGACTTATCCGGGGTCAGTAGTGAAATTGAAGAAGACCGATGATGACTGACTCTTCTGTGTATTTGTTGCGATTTGTACGTCAATCAGTGGTTGAGAATATTGTAGGCCAGTTGTAGTAGTTGATGAGACCTTCTTAAAGCCAGCATATAAGGGAATAATGCTAACAACTAGTACAATGGTTGCAACAGGTAAAAATGTAGTTTTTTGTAGATATATCGTAGATACATTATCTAGTTATTCTGTTTTTTGTAGATAAGGTGTAGATATTTCGTAGATATATTGTAGTTTGTATATATATATCTTCCTCTGCATTTTTTCATGCAGCCAATTAATTGCTTTTTGCCACATAATGTAGGTACCATATTACCATTGGCATATGCTGTTGTTGATTAAGAAAATGACGCATCATGGAAGTAGTTTTTTGAGCAATTCAAACATGCATATGGTGAACAACTAAATATGTGTATTTTTTCGGATCAGAATGAGAGTATCTTGAAGGCAACATCTATTGTTTATCCCGACATACCACATTATTCTTGCATGTGGCATATTTGGAAGAATATAAGGGCAAAGTTCAAGAAGGGTCATCTAAAGTTAAGCGAATTGTACTTTGTCACGGCACGATCATACACGCTTGATGAATTTAATGAAGGGATGTCAAATATTGAAGAGATTGACCCGCGTGTTAAAGCATACTTATATGATATTGACTATCATAGATGGTCTCGAGTATATGCTACAGTCAACAGAACTTGGACTATGACATCAAACATTGCAGAGTCGTTGAATGCGGTAACAAAAGATGCAAGAGAGTTGCTTATAGTAGAACTATTAGAGTATATGAGGACTCTTCTTGAACGTTGGACTAATGAAAAATTATTGAAAGCAAAGGGTACCTTCACATACCTTGGAAAAAAATTCAACAAAGAGTTGGAGGACAACATAACACTGTCGCAAAAGCTTAGAGTAAGATATGACCATTTATTGCATCAAAATAAAATATTAAAATACAATGTAGATAATTTGTATATATTTTGTAGATCTTTTGTATTTTTATTGGATATTATTTGTTTTTTATTTGTAATGTAATTGCAGGTGAGAGCTTCAACAAATCATATCCATACAATGATAGATGGTGTGAAGCGCTATATTGTTTGTCTTGAAAACAAGAGATGTAGTTGTGGACAATTCCAACTTGATGAACTTATGAATCTTATGAAAACTATTGTTCTCCTTATTACACAAAGGAGAGCCTTTTGCGTACTTATGAAATACCAGTAAATCATCTGCCTGATGAAAGAAAATGGAATGTGCCACAAGATATAATTGAAGAAGTTGTAAATCCACCTTCAGGTGAGAAAAGACATCCAGGAAGACCTCAAAAATAAAGACACAAAATATATGATGAAGTACATTCAAAGAAGTACAAGGTCTCATGTGGCAATTGCGGAGTAGAAGGGCATAACAAAAGATCTTTCAAGAGTCCTCCCAAAAAGAAATAAAATTTCATGTAGTAAACAAAAATTTTCATAAAAATTATTGATGATTTCAGGAGAATAGACTTTTGATGTGTAATTGTTGATGTGTTTTCAACTCTTAATGTAATTAGATTGGAATTTTTTTGTTCAATCATTGTTCTGTATTGAGTTAATACTTTCATAGCTTGATTGGTTTAAATTTTACTATATCTAGCATCCTTTTGCATAGTTGTTTATGATTTTTACAATTCATCTATACAAAAATACAAACAAACTACAAAATAACTACATAATCGGGAGTTGACTGAATAACTAGATAATAATTCAGTTAAAAATGAGTTATATGCTCAAATAATGTATTGGTAATGATTTTTACAATGTATCTACAAAAAAACTACAAAATAACTACATAATCTGGAATTGACATAATAACTAGATAATAATTCAGTTGGAAAGGAGATATATGCTAAAATAATGTAGATCAAGTACTGTTTACATTCAACAAGTGAATATAAAATAAACAGAATATTTTTATTTGAACTAGTATACTGCAAAAAAGAAAAAAACAAAGGCTAAAATAATTGTAGCTCAAATCTGCTACAATTAAAATTCAACAATCTTGTTCATAAACTTGTCTACTATCATTCTACAAAACTAGCAGCAACTAAACAATTTTACTACATATTTCAGACAAAACATTGCAACTAATTCTTTTTCCTCTGGACTCTTGTTTTCTCATTCACAGTCGGTGCGCCTGTCACCTCACTTCCACTAATTGCACCATACTCCTGCTTCTTTCTAGCGTAGTCCCACAGTAGCGCTCCATAGCGTATACGATGTTGATCAATATCAGAAAGGTCTTCTGCAGGAACTGATAGGTCTCCAAGGCTGGCATACTCTGCAAAGGCAGCAACATAGACACCACAATCACTGCAAAAATAAAAAAAGTGTCAATATTTACCAAACAATAAACAAAAAAAATGTTAAATAGATAGAAATAAAGAAATGTTTTGTTACAGTGATCCTTCTTTTTGCTGTGGTATCCTCTGACTATCCACTAAATGTCAAGAGGGTCGGTAACAGCTTTCTCAATGTATTCCTTTGTATTCTTGAAGTCGATGTCTTTACGCTTGCCATAAAAATCGGTGCATGACAAGTACAGAGGGATAATAACAGAAAACTTGTCGACACAAGATTCAACAATAGGGTGATTGCGTGAAGAGACCATAGAATCATACGCATAAAGTACCCTGTCTGCAATGTCAAAAACAACCAAAACCCAGTGAAAATTTTCTACAATGTTGACGGGCACGATCACATAATAAACTTGATCCCATGCAACATTTGCAAGTAATCTGTACCCCAATATGTATTCTGCTACGATATCCTGGGGTTTGACAACAACAAACTTCTTTTCTTGGGGATAATTGTGAAACTTATCATGAATTTGTTCAATCCTAGTCTTGAACATACAATCAGTGGTAGTAAACATTGTCTTGTTGTAGGGTTCATACTTTCCTCTTTTCCTCAAGCAATACATTATAACATCAATGTGCTTCAACAAAAACATATTTCATTTATTTTATTCATTATTACAATTATCTACAAAAAATCTACAAAATAACTACACTTACATTTGTTTTAAATCAGTATTATAGATTATCTACAGAATATCCACATAAAACTACATTTTCATTTGTGTTTCATCATGATTACAATATATCTACAAAATATATACAAAATAATATGTACAATTCTGTGTGTTATTATACATTCATTAAATGTATCTACAAAGCATCTACAAATATAACTACAATTCACATTATTACCAAGCCTTTATACAGAATATCTCAAATATATCTACCCAATAACAACATATACTGGAGATGGTACTATAACAGTGTTGTAGATACATAAAGAAATTCAACAAAATAACTATATATTTTGAGTACGAATTTACCGAGTCGTTGAGGACTTATCCAGGGTGTGCCAAAGTATAAAATCACTCCTTCTTATCAACCTTTTCCACTTCCAGATCAAACCATGGATTTACTTGGTTATCCTTTATAGAATACGGATCCTTCCTCCTATTTAAACAAATAGAAATAAAAATAATTTTTTTGAATGAAGTGGATATGTAAAAGATGAATACTGGAATTAAAGGGACAAATTGTGTAAACTAACCTCTTTGAACCTGTGTCGGTACCTTGGTATAACCACTTGTTGAATTGATCCAACAACTCATGATCAACATCTTGACCAATAACACTAGTACATGGGTGCTTCAGGTGAAAAATTTGAGGTCCAACCGAAGTACTGCCACCAGAACTGTATAAAGGGAGAAATGGTGATCGAGAATGCTTTCCAGGCTGCCTTGTTCTACCTTGATGCACAGGTGTTGTTTCATCTTTGTTAGGCTCGCCGAACTTAACCAACTGGGAGAAGTTATTAGACAGCTCAAAATCATCAAGTGTAACCTCCTTCTTCTCACCTCTGGAGTCTTCCGAATCACCTACATTCACATACTCTGCTTCTTCACCTACATTAACATCTTCCTCATTCTTATGTTCTCTCTGAACTGTTACTGTGACTCCGTGAATTGGGAATTGTGCATGCATATCTTCCCTCACTGTTTTATTTTGTATATCTAGCTTAATAGAATGGTAAAAAAATTGAAACAGAAAACAAACATCTCTGAATACAATTTCATACCTGCATTTTCCTCATCACTGCACCTTCAAAATGGGAGTATAAATCAACACGTGCTGGAAGATTTTCTTCATCAACTGCAACTTCAACATGTTCTGTTTTTTAATTAAAAATTTTGAATTATTATGGATATGTAGGTGTATTATAGAGACCTACATAAATTGCAGATCTGGGTAAATGTACTGTATCTAATTGTATATATATACTGTAGAGATAATGTAAATATATTGTATATATTTTGAAGAAATATTGTAGATATGTTGAAAGTAACTTGTAGATAATTTGTAGATAAAGTGTAGGTATTTTTGTATATAACTGTTTTGCTGGTGCTGGCATGTACTGGTTCTCCGATGCTGAACTGAAATTGTTGATTGTTCTTGTCTTTTGGTTGGTCAGAATTTTTGGTTGAACTCCCAACAAATTGAAAGTTTTATATTAGTTAGTATATATATTTTAGAGGTGACATAAATAGTTTTGTTAAATGAATAAATTTCAAATATTACCTTTGCATCAACATTATCATTTCGACTGTTTATCACCTGCAATACAACCTTGACTGGCTCATTTATTAGCACTCGAAGGCTACCTAGTTCTTCAAAGACATCTTTCCTAAAAGATTCAAGCTCAAAATCAAGCTACATATTAAAAATATAGAGAGTTAACTTCAAAATATAGATTAACATACATTAAAGAATAGATGCAATATTATGTATACATGTTACCTTCTCAAGACCTCTTTTTACTTTTCTAATTTGTTTAAAAATAGACTTCTTTTCTCTTTTCCAATTGATTCTTTGGGTTCCAATGGAGGAGGAGCAACTTTCGGATCCTCAGAAATATGTTCAACTTCTTCAATTATGTACTCAACTTTATCAGGAAAAGACATTACAGAAAGCTTTTCAAGTGATTCAGTTATGTTGGTGAATTGAATGAGAGAAAAAAAAATTATCTTGATTAAGGCAGAATTTGTATACAAATTGTAGATAAGTTGTATTAAATTGTATAGAACATAAATAAGAACCATTTACCTTGATCCATTCAGGTTTGACCATTTTCTCTTCAATTGTAGCTAACCATATCTTGTCCTTGGTAGCTGACCAGTTAAGTATGCGTGGGGTTGAATTAGCAACTCTTATAGCTATATTAGTATTGACGGTGAGCAACACTCATACAACCATACTTGCAAGGCTAGTAGGAATCCTCTAATGAGATAAGAATGAACAAAAGGATTTAGCATGTGCCTAACTGATTCAATCAACTGTCTGTAAGACTGAATACCCCATGCGTATGATGTATACTGACCGGAATCCACCAAATAAAACTTAAAATGATCTACCAATCCAATATGGTCTTTGTCTGAAGGACAAATGAAGAATTCTATGAGATATAGAATACATAACTTTACTGCATCCTCATCATTTACCCAGCTTTTGTTGGTTACAATCTGTTTTAGGTATGACTTCTCCACTTTTTCCTTGTTTGGAAAGTAACTCCTCATTATCTTACTGTCATAATACGTAGTGTAACCAAAGTTTGTCACCTCGGTAAAACATCTAAGACCAGTTATTAAAGCAAACTCTCTCAATCCAAAACTTAACCCCTGACCCTTTAACTCAGTTGAAAAATAGGAAGCATCATATGCATTCAATTCATACTTCATAAGAAGATGAATAGCTTGGTTTTGCATACATAAAGTGGGAAATGACTGTCACACCCCCTTTCTACCCCCGAAGGATGTTTATGTGTTAGTTATGGATTGTGGGTTAAAGAGTTTTTCCAATTAAAGTGACAAATTTGAATAGAGATTATTTTATTTACATAGTCGCCACTTGGAATTGATTTTTCGGTGTTCCAAGTCACCTTTTATTTGAATCCCTAGTCGAAGGAAGGTTTGACTCTATTCTTATCGGTCCGCGAAAATAAAATTCCGGTAAGGAATTCTATTGACCGGGGAGAAGGTGTAAGACATTCCCCGAGTCCCGTGGTTCTAGCACGGTCACTTTATTGACTTAAAATTTGGCTTGAATTAATTTTGGACAAAACTGTGATTTATATGATTTTCATGTTTTACCTACTTGCTTTTATTTCTTGATTATTAGAAAAATTAGAGAATATAATAGAATGTCATAATCACACTACGCAAGCGAATGCGTGATCAAGACGAAATTTATTGACTTTTGTCATAACCGCGCTACGCAAGCGAATCTGCAGTTATAAAAAGGGATTAATTGATTATTGAATGTTAAACACCACGCTACGCAAGCGAGTCCGTGGTTATGATAAAAAGAATAATTGAGTTAAAAAAAATATTAATCAAAGATATTCGAAAAAAGGCATGAGATTATTTATAAAATTAATTATCGACTGTTCAAAACCCCTTCTACGCAAGCGAGCCCGCGATTAAAAAATTTAAATCGCGCCTAACAGTCTCCCGACACTTCTCTTATTTGTTAATAGTGAAAATTAAGCAAAATTAGGAATGTAGGCCAACTTATTATTCACTAATCTTAAACCATATTCTTTTTCATTTATCCAAATACATTTGATCTTCAAAACAGATTCTTGTCTTATAGGAATGCGTAATTTGAAATAAGTATTTAATACTAATGGCTAGTAAAAAAGCAAATAAAAAAAAAATTAAGCGATCAAGCTCGAGATTCAACTTTGCAAGGTTTGCCATGACGGATTACATGTGAGGCTATGGCTTCTCTATTTTATATTAAAATAGTTTATATCAATTTATTTATTTTTCAAGTGGACTTTATTCATATTCTTCTTTAAAAATTAATGCATATAACCTAAACTTAAATATGGAATGTGAATTGATAAAGAACTTGAGTCGTTAAACAAAATGTGTAAGAGTAAAAATCTACGCTACCTTGTTCAAACATATTTATTACAACCAATGACTAAACTATAAACCGTAAACGCTCTCCTCATAAGTTACTACATTAGCTCTTGATAGCTTTTGACTTTAAGAAATAACTTTGTAATATACACGTTGTTGAATCCAAGAAATAGCCCTAACAAGAATATCTTTTAAGAGGTTGACTAGTGAACTAGAGAGAGTTGCTCTATTCTTAAAGAGTTAGACTTGAACAATATAGAACTATTATACTACTATTACCATTATACTATCTTTAATTCTGAAAGTTACATGAAGAACAATAATAAAAGTCAACAAACGGTCACGAACTCAAATAAAGAAGCTAAACAGAACTTCTAAATCAGAGGACTCCAACGTGGACATAGCATCATCTCCATCTCAAATATGATTTCAAAGTTCTTGAAGCTGAACCTTTTGTCTTTCTAAAATCAAAATATCTAAAAAGAAACTCTCTTAAATAATTCTAACACCAAACCGACAGCTGTGAAGGTTAATAATTAACTATAGAAGATGTTCCTTGACTCATGCGAAACCAAAATCCTATTTAAATCCCAAATAAACACATAAGCGTCACGAAAGATAAGAAATTACTCTTACTCAATCACAAAGGAAATATAGAAAATAAATAAGTAAACTTGGATGAACTGATTATCACAATCACACAAAACTAACTTAATATAACCAAAACAATCAGATGAGAGCTTTAGACCTTCATATATTCCTGTTAGAGTAACCAAGTCATATTTTAAGACAAGCTTACATAACCAACTAAATGTTTAGGCATTTTATTTCATCCATGAACATTTAAACCACATGATGAGTTCAAACTTTACCTAGAAGTTGGAATTTCAGCAGGGAAAAATGTTGAATTCAACAGCAGACCAACGATCCCAACAAATCAAAATCAACCCAGCAGCAATTGCAGTGAAAAGAACCAGAAACAACCCAGAATACACCTTGATACTCAACAACTTTTAAAGAAGAAGGGAACAACAAACTAACTTCAAACTTTTATATTTTTTGGAAGGTTTTTGCTCTTTTCTTGAAAATATTCCAAAGTGAAAGGTTGCTGAAATTTTTATCTTCAGCTCCTTTTTTTCCTGATCTTTTTTTTTTTTTAAGTGAAGAAAAGACCCTCCTTTTGTAGGAGAGGGAAGCCTTAGGGATTAGGTTTTGAGTTAGACCAAAAATCTGCCCAAATGAGTGAGAAAGGACTGTCCTTTTCTCCAATTTCAGACACAAGAAAGACATTAGTTGTACTCTATGCATGCTTCAACAGTAAAAGCAACCATATGTACTCAATCATTCTTCTTTTACTCTTCTCAAACCAATATCAACATAACCAAACTGATTTAAACTAGTATAAAATCAGAAAATTCAGCATTCAACTTAGCCAATTAAACTAATGCTAATATGATTAGTCCAAGGGAAAAAATAAAAATCTACGATTAGGCAAAAACATGTATTAACGGTGATATATTTCCAAAATCGATTAACTTAAACAAAAGCAAAATCAGAAATTAGACTAAACATGAGGTTAAACAAAAATAGATACAAACAAAATTTAATCTACAAAGAAAACAACAGATAAACAGCAAAATTAAAACTTTAGAGGAAAGAATAGGGGTTCGAGGTTTTTACCAAATTCAGGGCTTTCGACGTCGAATCGATAAATGAGACGACGCCGAGGATGACAAGTGATGGTTGTCCGACCTCGAGGCGCCTGTTTCTTTTTGGCAGACCCTAAACCAATAGGTTCCGGCGTCTTGCCAAAAGGAAACAAGTGTCATTAGTCGAAAAAAAAAAGACGGAGAAGCAGTGGCGGCAGAGGCGGCGGGCTGGTGGCCGGAAGTTTTATCGCGGAGTTTCGGGATGGGATTGACATCAATAGGTAGGTCTTGAGGAACTCTATCCGTTGATATAGGTATTGTAGTGCGGTGGTGGTGGCCATAGCTTCACGAATTTGAGAAAAAGGGGGCGCTAGGGTTTTGGTTTTTGCTAGATTCATGGAGATTGGTGGATACTTAAAGGATTTGGGGTTTGGATTCATGGAGAGGAGGTTGAGAGGAAAGAATGGTAAAATTTTGAGATGGTTTGGACGCCGGCAGCCGACGGTGGCGATTTTCGGCCGGCGGCGATGGGTGGCAGGCGGGTGGTCGGCGGCTGGAGAGAAAGGGAAGAAGAGAGAGATGGGGGGAAAATTTAGGGTTAAAAAATGAGACAAAAATCTTATTTTCAGTTTTTATATTTTACTTTAGGACAAATTGGGGCCATCAGATTAAGATGGAATGAATAGCCATGATGAGTTTTTATTTACTTAACCAAAACGACGTAGTTTTCTGAAAACTACGTCGTTTTTAAATCCTCCTAAAACAGCCCATGTCTTGCACTCTTGGCCACTTTCTCTTTCAAATTTGGCCAAATTTCTTCCTTAATCCTACTTATTAAACTAAACTTAATCAAGCAAACAAATTAATTAAACAACTTATCCATATGATCAATTAACTAGATTAATTCACCAACCGAATCGTTATTTAATTCCTAAAACGCACAAATGAAGAAAGAACTAAAAGTATATATATATATATATATATATATATATTATTTTTTGGTATTTTTATGATAGAAAATATGAAATTAAAGACACAAAAATCGAGAAAAATAATTAAAATAACAAAACACTAATGAATGTAGGAGATGTTAAAATGGTGCAAAAATTAGGTATTCACAGCTGCCTCTCTTTGCTCGAGAAGAGTTTTCGTGCAAAGAAAAGTGAATGCCATGGCTAATTTTTGCTCACATATCACTCCAATGGAAGCAGTTTTTGAAAAATGGTGACCGAACCTTGCTTCCGAGGTTGCCTACATATCCTTGGTTATAAAGGAATCAGGTCAGTGTAGTTCTGGGAAAATTTGGTAGTTGGGACTACCAGACACAAGATTTAAGACTGATGTTGCTACTGTTGCTGTTGTTGTTGCTGTTGTTGTTGTTGTCGCTGTTGTTGTTGTTGTCGCTGTTACTGTTACTTGCTACTTACATCAAAAGAAAAAGAGAAGAGAACTACATATGTCCGCAAACTAAGAGTTACAAAATTCATATCTATGTGTCTTCTGGAGTCAAATCTTGATTCTTGACCTGCTCACTTGTGTTGACCTTAGATTGGATCTTGATGCTCTTTGAAGAAGACAAAAAAAGCTATGGCTCATTCTTGATTGCTTGATTTCCCGATCAGAATTTGGGAAAATAAAATTTGAGAAGCTGGATTATTGACATATTATCAATGCTAACTCCAACTAATCTTGTGATCGAAA
Source organism: Nicotiana undulata (assembly GCA_005239495.1). NCBI lineage: Eukaryota > Viridiplantae > Streptophyta > Magnoliopsida > Solanales > Solanaceae > Nicotiana > Nicotiana undulata. The sequence continues at coordinate 11,488 of ML296767.1, forward strand.
GACTTCTTTCTTCTGATGAGAAACTCAAACCGCAAGCTTTAGCCGTCACCTGTGCTCTATGGCGGGGCCTGAAAAGCCATCAAAGACGAACAAAACGAACAAATTTTTTCTGCCCCAGTTTGGACTAGAAAATTTTTGTGAGTTATCAGAGAAAGCTATAAACTATCTAATTTATTGAAAGGCACACATAAACAATAGAATAAACTAGCTAAAAAGAGATGAAAGGTGTAGCAAGATATTGTGTACCTTACGTTACCAAAAGGATAAGTAACCAGCGGTTGGGTACCCTGTATTACTGAAATGAGAGTAACCATGGGTTGGCACCCTGTATTACTAAAAGGAAATGTAACCAGGGGTTGGTACCCTGTATCACTGAAGAAGAATGTAACCAGGGGATGGTACCCTGTATTACTAGAAAGAAAATGTAATCAGGGGTTGGTGCCCTGTATTACTGAAAGGGAAAGTAACCAGGGGTTGGCACCCTGTATTACTGGAGAAGAATGTAACCAGGGGTTGGTACCCTGTATTACTGGGAAGGAATGTAACCAGGGATTGGTGCCCTGTATTACTAATAAAGTGCTGAATTCACCTAGGCGAAATGGTTCTACCCGAGTTAAGCTACGTAAGACACTCTGAGCGAAGAGTACTTCTACCCGGAATTATGAGCTGGATCCCCCTAGGCGAAATGGTTCTACCTGGGTTAAGCTATGTAAAATGACCTGAGCGAAGAGTACTTCTACCCGGAACTATGAGCTGGATCCCCCTAGGTGAAATGGTTCTACCTGAGTTAAGCTATGTAAAATGGCCTGAGCAAAGAGTACTTCTACCCGGAACTATGAGCTAGATCCCCCTAGGTAAAATGGTTCTACCTGGGTTAAACTATGTAAAATAACCTGAGCGAAGAGTACTTCTACCCGGAACTATGAGCTGGATCCCCCTAGGTGAAATGGTTCTACCTGGGTTAAGCTATGTAAAATGACTTGAGCGAAGAGTACTTCTACCCGGAACTATGAGCTGGATCCCCCTAGGTGAAATGGTTCTACCTGGGTTAAGCTATGTAAAATGACTTGAGCGAAGAGTACTTCTACCCGGAACTATGAGCTGGATCTCCCTAGGCGAAATGGTTCTACTTGGGTTAAGCTATGTAAAATGACCTGAGCGAAGAGTACTTCTACCCGGAACTATGAGTTGGATCCCCCTAGGCGAAACAATTATACCTGAGTTAAGCTACAAAAAACAACCTAAGCGAAGAGTACTTCTACCCGGAACTATGAGCTGGATCTCCCTAGGCGAAATGGTTCTACTTGGGTTAAGCTATGTAAAATGACCTGAGCGAAGAGTACTTCTACCCGGAACTATGAGTTGGATCCCCCTAGGCGAAACAATTATACCTGAGTTAAGCTACAAAAAACAACCTAAGCGAAGAGTACTTCTACCCGGAACTATGAGCTGGATCTCCCTAGGTGAAATGGTTCTACCTGAGTTAAGTTATGTAAAATGGCCTGAGCGAAGAGTACTTCTACACGGAACTATGAGATGGATTAAACTAAACTTAATCAAACAAACAAATTAATTAAACAACTTATCCATATGATCAATTAACTAGATTAATTCACCAACCGAATCGTTATTTAATTCCTAAAACGCACAAATGAAGAAAGAACTAAAAGTATATATATATATATATATATATATATA
>ML296767.1:13447-63260 GCA_005239495.1 Nicotiana undulata
ATATTATTTTTTGGTATTTTTATGATAGAAAATATGCAATTAAAGACACAAAAATCGAGAAAAACAATTAAAATAACAAAACACTAATGAATGTAGGAGATGTTAAAATGGTGCAAAAATTAGGTATTCACAATGACAGTAAATAACCAAAGCATGTCTTCTTGAATAGCTTTAAACCATTTGTAGACAATAACTCTTTAATTTGGATAGGAACACTAGGGTCACATAATGTCTGAAACCTAAGGACCCCATAATCAATATTATGAGGTGCAAAAAAATGTCCATTCTGCACGAAATATAAATAATCACTTATTAATACAGTGCTTCAATATAAAAAAAAAACATATCTACATTTGTAATACAGAATATCCACAAATACATAATATATTTAAAAATAAAAAATAATATAACTATATAATTTTTTACAATATATCTACAATTTATACAGATTTATAAAACTACAACTAATCTTCAAAATGAAGACAAATAATCTACAAATCAGAAAAACACAGATTATGGAGATTTTTAGGAATTAAAACAAACGAAATACCTAGTGTAGAAATTACTAAATTCTTACCTTCACCAATGACTGTTGTTGAACATTTTTAGGAGAATTAACGGTAGGAGCTTTTTTTGGAGTTTTCTTCTTTTTTGGAATTTTTGTATTTGTAGACACTTTAGCTTTCTTTGAAGGTTTAATGACAGGTACATCTTCTACAAAATCATCATCAACCTCTATTTCTTTTTCTTTCCTTTTCGCTGGTTTGATTTGCCTCGAAGATTCACCACCATCAAAATCATGTTTTTGTTTAGTTCTAACTTCTGCCCAACTTGACGAGAGGAAAGACTATGCTTCTTTTCTTCACTTGCATGAGCAGATTTTTCATGCTTTTTTGGTGAATGTGGTGATAATACACCCAAATCGAAAGAAGGAATATCTGCTTCTTTAGCTTTTTTAGGGCTGTTCTTTGAAGCTTTGCTCTTCTTCATTGAGATGAACTTTGAAGAATGGTCGAAATTTTGACTGGTTGTAGACGAAGAGCTTGATATTAGGCGTTAATGGTGGGGGTTAGGAATTTTCTCTGGTTTTAGCAGAGGAAATAATGGGAGTTTGAAGAGGAAATTGTGGGTATAGTAGGGTGATACGTGGGTGAGGGTGTGGCATTTGGAGAGAGAAACGTGGGGGGAGTGGGAATATACGGTAGAGTTAAATTAGGAGTGTAATTAATACCATTAAAACCCCTAAAATATATATGTAATTAGGTATGTAGAATGTAATTATATCAAAAGTTAAGCATGTAGGGTAATATAGTTTACTATATGGCATAGGAATGTAAAAATCCCTTATTTATTTGATCCGGTTTTGTATTCTTTGTAATAAGAGGCCCACTCTATAACTAGGCCTTAGAGAATATTCTGGACAGTTATTTGAGTATAATTTTCAATACGAAGATTTTTCATTCATTTTTTTTCTGAAAACTCTAATCATGGCTTCATCAGATCCGATTAATCTCTGAGTTTAACATCATAAACAACAACAACAACCTAGTAAAATTTCACCAGTGGAGTCTGGGGAGGATAGATTGTACGCAGACCTTACCCCTACCCTGGAGGGGGTAGAGGTTGTTTTCGGGGGACCCTCGGCTCAGAGACAATAGATATGTGACAACAAAATCCGAAAAATAATATCAGCAACGTGAGAGACATCAAATAAATGGAAAAGCAGTAACACAAATATTATGCAAAAGTGTGAAACACAACATAAATTGCTAACATGGCTAGACAAAACCCTATCATACTCGTTGGTACAAAGAGGAAAACCGGGACAAAGAGGAAAATCACTCGATTGCCCCTTAACCTACAACCCTAATGCTTGACCTCCACACCTTCCTATTAAGATTCATGTCCTCGGAAATCTGGAGTCGTGCCATGTCCTGTCTGATCACTTCGTCCCAATACTTCTTAGGCCGCCCTCTACCTCTTCTCGTACCTGCCAAAGCCAACCACTCACACCTCCTAGCTGGGGCATCTAGGCTTCTCCTTTGCACGTGCCGAACCATCTAAGTCGCACTTCCCGCATCTTGTCGTCCACCGGAGCCACGCCCACCCTCTCCCGAATATCTTCATTCCTAATCTTATCCAGCCTAGTGTGCCCATACATCCATCTCAACATACTCATTTCTGCAACTTTCATCTTCTGGATATGTGAATTCTTGACTGGTCAGCACTCAGCTCCATACAACATGGTCGGTCTAACCATCGCTCTATAGATCTTACCTTTGAGTTTCGGTGGCACATTCTTGTCACACAAGACTCCAGACGCTAACCTCCATTTCATCCACCCACCACAATACGGTGCGTAACATCCCCGTCGATCTCCCCATCTCCCTGGATAATTGACCCTAAGTACTTAAAACCTTTTCTCTTGAGGATGACCTGTGAGTCAAGCCTGACTTCCACATCCGTTTCCCCCGTCACGTCGCTGAACTTACATTTCACATATTCCGTGTTAGTCCTACTCAACTTGAAACTTTTAGACTCCAGGGCTTGCCTCGTAAAGCAGAACGATATTCATCCATAATAATAAAAAGAAAAAAATAGAAAGAGACGTGCTTGACCGAACGGATAGTTAAGGATAACATAAGGAAGCCGTAGCCATCACAAATAGCCTCCTTTTATTTGCGGTGGAATCGTTGAAGCAGACTTTTCAATAATTGAATCCATTTAATTAGTAAGTTGCATCGCCACTGGTTTGAGACCAAAAATGGTTTGGAATTCGTAAACTCTTATTATCATCAAAATTAATGCAAATTCGGCAGCATTGAGAATGTATTACAAAGTGATTAACAAATATTTAGAAGATGCTAAATACTAGACATATAGTATCCAAAAAGGAAGAAGAAAATGCGTAGTTTGTATTAGGAAATTTGTTCATTTGATTACTTATGCATTTAAGCAAATATTCGTCAACCAAATAGCTAGAGGTGTAATGTATCAACTTTTGTTTTTCTAGAAATTTTTCTTTCTACTATTATTGATTAACTTTTCCAAGGGATAAGATTGACCTCCTGCTTATAGAGTACTCCAATTTTAAATGGGTTTTAATTTCAAACTTGAGACCATTCATCATCTTCGATTAGCAGTTTGGCACGTTAGACTCTGATGTATTCACATTCTGATATGTTTGTTTGACCAAAAAATAGATCTTACGTTAAACTAATTAATTTAATATTTGAGAGGTTAATTATAGTTAAAGATAAACCTCAGATTTGTAATAAACTTACGTGGGTGGTGTAAAACAATGTTGAGATAGGTTTAATGCAGCGTGTATTTAGAGTTTCGAGTTCAATAACATGCTGAATATATCAAACATTAAATAACAATAAATGACACTAAATATAAATAAAGAGAAAAGATTCAGGTGTCTGATTTCTCTTTCCGACAATGATAAATGACAAGTAATTATGAGAATATTGAAGACTTTCTCGGATCTGATGGGAATGATAAGGAATAATCCAAAAAGATAAATCTCCTTAGAAAGGTGATCTTTATATTTATCTAGAGAGTTTGATTTTTCAAGAGAGTTTTTATCACATAGAATATTACATGTCTTTTACCTTATCTCTCTTTCTATTTATGGATATTCCCCTAAAAATTCCTAAAAGTACAAGCACAAAGAATATTCAACTCTAAAAATTTTAGTACAAAACTAATCGTTATTGTTACTCGTGACATTCGACCTCGACCGTGATTGACTGCTCGGCGACCTCCGTTAATCTGCGATTCTTTTCTAAAACAGAATTTTTTTCCTTATAAGTTATAATCCTCTGGTATTTAAACTTCGGTGGTCTACCAACTAATCCAGATTTGTCACTTCAAGACTTTTGATTAAGCGATGAAACAATCTCATTTAACCAAAAACAAAAACAGCCATCTAATACTTTAATTGCGCGCAAATGGAACAAGGACAAAGTAAATTTTGATTACTCTACCGTAAATTTTTGGTAAATCTCACAAAAGATCATATAATATGAGTTTTTCCAACCGAAGTCATATAACTTTGTTTTCTCACACAAAAATCTTTTACTAACTCGCACTAAAAATATAATGACCGAAAAATATAACTTTTTAGTATTATTTTCTTATTCCATGATTTTTGTTTTCCATCTAATAAATGATAATTCAATTATGTGACCGAAAATCATAATGACCGAAAAATTATGTTTTTAGGACACCACAATTTTTGTGTGAGTTAGTGAAAACTTTCTGATTTTTACGTGTAAAAATAAAGTTATATGACTTTGGTAAAAAGAAAAAAGTATAATTATATGACTATTTGTAAAATTTACCTAATTGTTTTTGTTTGTACCTGAAATTGTCATTAACTAGTAGTTGGTAAGTGGTAACTTAACAACATATATTCGTCACATGAAAAATGATTATTCATCTCTCGTTTTTTCTCCATCTGATATTTCTCTTTGTAGTTTCTTCTCAACGCGTACGAGTGGAACGTAACTGTTTCATTTGGCTACGTTTAGAAATGTCAAAGCCATCCAACATGCTATTAACTTTTCCAAATTAAAGGATATATCTTGGCTTTTGCCTCTGTTTTCTTATCTCTATATGTATAAATAGAGGATGTTGCCTCCATATATATATATATATATATACGCCAAAGCATAGAACACCATATTACAAGTAAATATTTCTCGCATAAAATAGGAAACATATATATTCGGTTATGGATTCCCTCAAGAATCTCTTGCTCCTTCCTCTCCGTAGATTTATCCACAAAGATTTCCACGAGGCCGTAGATAGAATGGCTCTCGTCGACAAATTTTTGTTTCTGGTAATTCTTTACTTAGTTTATTTATTATCTACCCTAATTGACGATTGCCCTTGAGTACTGTGTGTTTTAATTTGGTGCAACGGAAAGTATTTTTATGACAATGTTTTTCAGTGAATAAGTCAACTTTTTGTTGTTTGATTGCTAAAATTTTGTATTTTCCATGAATACTTTTGATCACGCTCAACTGTATCTAATAAAAGACTAAGCGGGCGTTGCAAATATAATTCGGGGTATTTACAGAGTCAATCCCATAGGGACTTAACGTATCAAGAAAAGCCGCTTCAAAGTACTAAATTCTTACTTATTCAACTTCCGCAACTTTATGAATAATAAGAGAGGTTGTAATTACTATTATCGTTAACTAAAATGATAAACTAGGATTAAATAACAAGTAGATGTAAACTATTGGAATAAAGGTCTAAGGCAATGGTTTCCCCCGTTGGTTCTTTCCCTAGTTGCATGTTCCTATAGCTTTGATTTGGTTGTCTCTATCAATCATGAACTCTCCAGTTATCGTAAATCTTTCTCAAGCATTTATGACAATTTACTAGACGCACTCTCTCGAGCTACGCTAGCTATATTTACGTTACGGTTCACTTTAGATTGCACCAGAGGTATATTATCTCTAACCCAACCTCTAAACCCTCGGTTATGACTCTCGTCTATACTCCGGGAGTGGTGTTGCTCAACAACTACCTAAATATGCACTCTTTCTCAAGCAGATACATAATAAATAGGAACAGCTAGTTGAAGACCCTTCAACAAACTACAATCAAAACGTAGTTGAACAAATAAATATGAATAACCAACTCAAAACTATATTAACATGCCAACGAGTTCATCCCCAACGGGTTCTACCAAAACCTTAGATTAAAGTATTTAGCTACTCATAATAATAACAAAAACTACAAAAGAATTCATAGTCTATGGTAAAAGAACAAAAGAGGAGAATAAAGATTGATGCCCAATGTTCCTCCTTGCCTCTTGACTTTGCTTTTGATGTTTTCCACTTTAAAAACTGATTCTCCCCTCCTTTTGGGTGAATTCCTTAAGTTTATATAGGGTTTGAGACTTAAAATCCCGTGCTTTGCACTTTAGTCCCTGAAGTTTACGCGTCATGCCGCGGTCGCACAGCGGTTACGCCAGGACCGCGGCCAAACAGGTTCTTTGAATCTGAGGCTGCTTCCTACCGCGGTTGCACCGCGGCCGCGCTCGGACCGTGGCAGGCCTACTTTTGCTTATTATTTGGTGCACTTTGTGGGTATTATTTGATTGACCTCCTTTTTCCCGTAATTGACTCCAAAAATGTTCTAACGTCCTTTTCTTGTGATATATCACCTGCAATGCATGAAAAACACTAATCATAGCATTTTGTTATCAATATTTACATTAAAAACAATACAAAATGTGGTTCCTTAGGGTCCTAATTATAGTAAAATTCACCTATTATCAACTTTCCACTAATTAATGGAGAAAAATGACTGTCCTGCTTCTTCGATATCATTTTCTTTCAGAATTATCTCTAACTCTTAACTTTATATCACTATTTTACCCAACAATTAGATATTACTATCAATCTCTAATACTCAAATATTTCATCAAAATACAACCTGATTAATTTGCTTATTATTATCAATCTTTAATACATGCTTTTCCTTAAAATATTTTTCACGATCAAACAAACTCCGAAAAATATTTTCCACGGAATGAGGTAATTTCTGGGAACTATTTTTGGAAAATGATTTCCATAAATACCATACACACCCTTAATCCCGTATTGCTTCAGAAAAACTAAATTCTACTTTTTGAACTAACGGGAAGAAAACTTCGTAAGATAAATGCGGTTTCCTTTTCTTATTTTTTGGTTAAGTTTGTTTTAATTAGTGTAACATGCATGCAGATTGTTCATTTCGTTGATAAACTGAATCTGTGGCACCGGCTACCGGTGTTTTTTGGGCTACTTTATCTTGGAGCGCGGCGGCGTCTTCACCAGGAATACAATTTGATCAACGTCGGTAGAACACCTACCGGTGTTCGATCAAATCCGGCCGATTACCCTTATCGAACTGCTGACGGAAAATACAACGACCCGTTTAATGAAGGTGCAGGCAGTGAATTTTCCTTTTTTGGAAGGAATATGCTTCCTGTTGATCAGCATAACAAGGTATAATATATATATGGTTCTTGTCCTTTGATTTAATGGGGTTAAAATTTACAATTATACTTAATCATCATCATTCCCCACAGCTTTGAATTTGAACTTTAAATTATTATTTTTAATTTTACATAATATATAGACAAGTATCTTGGATCTTAAAAATATTGGTTAACTTGACTTATATATGTTCCTGGGCGTACGCAAGAATTTTTTTACTCGGTGTCAATATTTATAGAAGTATAAGAATAATAACTTCAATTATCATAGTTCTAGACAAAAAATATTCTCTTTCAAATATTTGCAAAAAGACGTTCTTATTTGCAAAATAATAACTCTGACCTATTAGAGCAAAATAAAGTATATATAACCAATGCACCAAGAGACAATTTATGTCAAGTCTTATCCGTTTTCTTACAATATATATTCATATGTCTGGTAATTTTGTAGATGACATACTTGACTTTACCTTATATTAGGCAACTGGGATTTGGGAAGATTGACAAATCAACAAATTTTTTCCAACACAGTCTATATATACTGCTGAATATAATGAATAGAGGTGTAGAGTACTTTAAATTGTACACGCCTCTGAATTTTTTCTTTTATAACACGTTAATCTTGTAACTTAATTAGTACATTTTCAACAAGCTCAATGCTCACCAAATTTTTAGAATTAGTACTAAGTAATTCAGAGTTGGGTCGCTATAGTAAAGGTCAAAATCAAGAGAACTAATTTTAATGAATGTTGTTGATCACCTTCTTCTCTTTTTTCTTTTTCTCAAAAAATGAAATGCAGTTGAAGAAGCCAGATCCAATGGTGGTAGCAACAAAACTGCTTGCTCGGAGAAATTTCGTGGACACAGGAAAACAATTTAACATGATCGCTGCTTCTTGGATACAGTTTATGGTTCATGACTGGATCGATCATTTGGAAGATACTCAACAGGTCAGACTACTAAGAGCAAATGGTATAAACTCCAAAAAAAAATAAAAAAATAGAGATATATAATACTCCTATTATTATTATAGGAAAGTAAAAAAAAATAAAAAATTATGTAGTTGTTATTCAATTTATGAATAATATATGTGGTATAGTAATGTTTAGTTTTGTATTGTCAATTTTGTGTACTACAGATTGAGCTTCATGCACCTAAAGAAGTTGCAAGTCAGTGTCCTCTCAAATCATTTAAGTTTAACAAAACCAAGGAAACTCCAACAAACTTTTATGAAATCAAAACTGGTCACTTGAATAGGCGTACCCCATGGTGGTGAGAGCTCAAAAGATTTTGATGACAAAAATTATTAATTATATTTACTTATCAAGTCAAAGAAAGTGTATTTTCTTGTCTTTATTTATTGCTCAAGTTCACGTACGTACATGCATGTTGTACATGAAGGGATGGAAGCGTTATTTATGGGAGCAACGCAGAGGTTTTGAAGAAAGTTAGAACATTTAAAGATGGGAAGCTGAAGATATCAGAAAATGGACTTATCCAACAAGATGAAAATGGTAATATTATTTCTGGTGATGTTCGTAATACTTGGGCAGGACTTTTGACATTGCAGGCGCTTTTTGTTCAAGAGCACAATGCTGTTTGTGATGCTTTGAAGGTACTAAAAATCGTATTAGAGTTTAATTTATATGCATTGAAGCCATAACATAATTATGATTGACTAAAAAAAAAAGTCAAATTTCTATATGAAAAGTAAGACAGGTTAATACACTGATAGCGTGTGTATATATTTATATACTCTCTCTTCACTTTAACTCGTCCACTAAGAACTTCGAACACCCCTTTAGTGCATAATTTACCATGATATCCATATTAATTGATGCATATTTTTAATGGTTGAGAAAACGATTTGAAATGAGTAATTAATACTGTGAGTATAGAAGAAAAAAAGAAATTATCGTCTCTTCATATTTTTTTAAAGAAATTTTTTACGCCGGAGATTATGGACATTTGAATCTTTCTTCAACTTGATTTTCTATGTTGCAGAAGGAATACCCAGATTTGAAGGATGAGTACTTGTACCGTCATGCAAGGCTGGTAACTTCTGCTGTAATTGCAAAAGTTCACACCATAGATTGGACTGTTGAGCTTCTCAAAACCGACACTATGCTTGCAGGAATGCGTGCCAATTGGTCAACACTCTTATACACATGTTATTCCTATTTTATCAAACTCGTTAAGTAGTTGCTGTCTGACTAAAAAATTTAATTACATTACAGGTATGGATTGCTAGGGAAGAAGTTTAAGGATACATTTGGGCACGTTGGAGGTTCTAGTTTGAGTGGTTTTGTGGGAATGAAGAAACCTGAGAATCATGGAGTTCCTTACTCCTTGACTGAGGAATTTACGAGTGTTTACCGAATGCATCAACTCCTACCAGACAAGCTTCAGCTGAGGAATATAGATGCAACACCTGGACCAAACAAATCTCTCCCTTTGATTAATGAGTAAGGCACCATTTTGAATAAATATTATAAACCCTGTCCACTAATTAAAATAATATAGTACATAAAATTCAGTTATTTTAATATAAAAAGAATAGTTTTTTGACTTTAGTATGTTGAGTTGTTCCATGTCAGTGGGATTTGAGCTCTTATATTGTCTTGGGCAATCTTCGCCTCATAAGCTAGCTTTTTGAGTTAAGTTAGGCCAAAGTCCATTTACCATGGTATCAGAGCCAGACTCATATCAATTATTGTTACTGATGTTGGGTTCCCATTTGTGTTGTCCATGCTTCAGTTTGCAGGCGTGGGCATGAGGGGGTGTTGAGTTGTCCCACATCGGTGGGATTTGAGCTCTTTGGTATCCTTATATGGTCTTGGACAATCCTCACTTCATACGCTAGCTTTTGGGGTTGAGTTAGGCCCAATGTCCGCTTATCTTAGTGTTATTGATTAAAGTTTGATTACTTTAATGTGATAAAGTTATATTATGATTGCATTATTATAATGGATATAGTTCATTAACTATACGTAAAATGAACAATCAAATTCCCATGAAATTGTAGGATTCCCATGGAAGATTTAATTGGGGGAAAAGGAGAGGAGAATTTATCAAGAATTGGTTTTACTAAGCAAATGGTATCAATGGGTCACCAAGCTTGTGGGGCTCTTGAGCTTTGGAATTATCCAATTTGGATGAGGGATCTTGTTGCCCAAGACGTTGATGGAAACGATAGGCCAGATCATATTGACCTTGCTGCCCTTGAAAGTAAGTATATTTTGTATTAAAACCGAAATAAAATGAGGGTATAGTCGATGATTATTTTTTTAATAATCCACACGTTCATGGGTTATGTTTGGATGACAGTTTATAGGGACAGAGAAAGGAGTGTTGCTAGGTACAATGAATTTCGCAGAGGAATGCTGCAAATTCCCATCTCCAAATGGGAAGATTTAACGGATGATGAAGAAGTCATTAATACACTTCGTGAAGTGTACGGTGATGATGTTGAAGAATTAGATCTGATGGTTGGAATGGCTGCGGAGAAAAAGATTAAGGGCTTTGCCATTTCGGAGACTGCCTTTTTCATATTCCTCGTCATGGCATCAAGGTTTGTAAATAAAAAAGAAATAAGTTTTATTTAAATTCCATATAAAAAAGAAAAAAGTTTGATTTGCAATATAATTTTGTACGTAGGAGGCTAGAGGCAGACAGATTTTTCACCAGTAATTACAACGAGGAGACATATACAAAGAAAGGATTGGAATGGGTGAATACAACAGAAAGCTTGAAAGATGTATTAGATCGACATTACCCTGATATTACTGAGAAATGGATGAACTCCAGTAGCGCTTTCTCTGTTTGGGACTCTTCTCCAGAACCTCACAATCCTATTCCACTCTACTTTCGTGTTCCTTCGCAGTAAAATCCATCATTTGACTTATTACTGCATATTTTATCAAATTTTAATGTGTTTGATTCAATTTGACCTGCAAGTTTGTAATAAAATAAGATGATATAGCCGGCCAAATTTACCGTTTACTTCTATTAGCCGGTATATATAGAATATATATTGATTAAACATAATTATACGCATGCTGAATTATATATATCCCTCAGATACTTTTAGTTTAAGACAGTGCCGGCTCGACTCATGCGACTAAATCGAAAGTTTTAAAGGCCCCAAAATTAACTCCTTTTTTGTGTTTATAAATTAGTATAACATATGTTTTATCTATTAATATAAAATAATTACTACTAATAGTTATAACTAATTATAAGAAACTTATTGCCCTAATATATACATATCAAAATATTAAAATTCTAAGAAATCTCTACTGACAAATTAATTCTGTATTTATGTGTTCTTGTTGTCAAATTATAAAAACATAAAACGAGTTTCTTTAATATATAAAAGAAAAAAAAAAAACAAATTTCTACATTTTAATATACAGTTGGCATTCTTTTGGATTCCTTATGCATTTCAAATTTAAATATTAATCCTCAACATTACCGATTGGTGCAATGTGTTAAGGTGTATAAAATATTTACTACATTTACTTTTCAATGGATGAGTTTGGAAAAAACGAAATTTTAAATTTCATTCGTGTAAGGACAAAATTCTTATTGAGCCACCCAAATGGCGTCGTCCACGACTTTGAATGGAAAAAAATTGTGAAGAAGGGAAATCGATGACTACTTGTTGGCCTCGAGTTTTAGAATATTAGTACTTCAAAATATTGACCCATTGTGTTTAATAAAATAGAAAATATTCTCGGTATACGCAAGCTGATTTGGACACTTTGAAAATATTATATCCATTGCCATTTATTCCAATTATACTAGCTTCCCATGAATTAGATACATAATCTTAGTCGTCTAGAAAAAAACAATCTTAGTCATCTAGACGACTGATAGTTTCTCTGTGATTGTGTTTCTGTCATATTTCATTATAGTCCTTTGTATACAGTCGGAAACGGGTATGCCCGATTTCGTGAGCTCGATAAGTTCGATTCGAAGGCAAGCTCATGATAAGACTGGCTCGAGCTCAATGGCAAAGTACGAAGCTCGAAGATCGAAGCACCACTGATAATCGAGATCAGGCATGACCAACGTCGAGTAACGGAATAGCGAGATATTAGTAATCGACCAAAGATCTCAACGGAAATCTCGGAAGAAATTGAACTGCTAACGGTTATTGACATCAATCATGAGATTTATTTACGTTATTAGAGTTGTACCTTATTTAAGATTCCTCTACTATATTAAAGAGGGACCCTATTCATTTGTAACCATCATCCATTCAGTGAAATCAATATACTCGTTGCTCTCTATTTACTTATTATTCACTGTTGTTCGTACTGTTCTTACTACTTGATCTCGAGGCTATCCAAAATCGAGGTCAATATATTGCTACAACGCTGATTTTGATTTATTTTAATTTTTCGACTCATTCGTTTAATTCGCCATTTATCCATTGGTATTGAATCAAATCACGTATCCTTAAAACTACAATACAAATTTAATTGTTACTAAACATCCTTTGAGTTACCTATCAAGATTATTTTTCTTTCTTTATTAAACCAATATAATCAATACCTTTAAACATACATTAACATGAGAACACTAACAAAATAATTAGGAACACAAATCTCTTGATCAAAAAAAATTCGGCATTACTATCAGGCCAAAGTTTTCGTTGGCTTTGTGTAGTTATCTTACAAAATTCTAAATTGAGCAGGTATATCTCCATATGTAAATTAAAAGAACATAATTCATGAATGACTAGACGTTGTTAAAATAAATAAAAGATTGGCTACAAAGTAGGTTAAAGAAGATATTGACGGTATTTTGGCATTTAAGTTTTTATATAATTTTGTCTTTTATTTTTCTTATTTAACAACCCAAGTATGGACAATTCTTTTCCACTGGAACTCGCTATCTGTCTTCTTCTTCTCCTTCTTCTTCTTGTCTTTTTATATTTGCAAGGTCGATCGATGTTAGTTGTAATAGTGAAAATAAAAATTTATAATGTTGATGAGGTAACCATCCTACCTAAGTTTTTATTCAAAAACAATTAGATTGGAGCAAATTTTTCTACTTGGTTATATAGTTATGAGATCAAATTTTTCCTTTTTTTATTACTTTTATGTATCGTGTTAGCAATTCAATTGTTGGAAAACTTGATCAGAAAATGGAAATGAAAAGTACTACGTACTGCATATATATTTTAAAACGCACCGTATTATACTACTTAAGTATATATAATCTGAGCACATAACAATTGTCATTTAATTTTTTTCTAGAAACTAGATAATTCTTATACTCAATCAACTGCTATATCTGCATGAAAGCGAAAGTGACGGTATGTACGTAAGCTCAGACCAAATAAATAAGTGATTTATCTGTAAAAGGAACAGATGATCGCTATTTATCATGAAGATACTTTCATTTGTTATGAATTTCATAGTAATATATGATTGTTGATGCGTTTAAGACTAATTTAATTAATTCAAATGCAACTTTTATTTGGATACTCTTATTTAAGTATTCCTTCTTTCACATTTTATTCGGTTCAAATAGTATTGCAAAATTTAATATCAGAAATACCAAATTCTGTACTCTGTTAAAACTGCGTCATATCAAAGTCTAGATTGGGTGGTTAACAACTGCGACAGAGATTCACACGACATGATATCATTTCTACATTTTATTGTTCTTTCTTCTCTCCAAGTTAAACAATTTTAAAGTGCGAGTATATGAAGTTTCTAAAATTTTCGTGTACGTCGTACTTTCAATCGTCATACACAATTGCCACTGTCAGATTTTAAATGAAAAAGCGGATCAATATATATATTATTATTAATTTTTTTTTTTTTTTGTATATTTTCAGTTTTACTTTTTTCATCTTTCGGTTTACAGGTTCAAAATTTTACAAGTTCCAAAGTTATGAGTTCGGAGGTTTATGTGTTTCGAAGTTTACGGGTTCAAAAGTTTTGCGGTTTAGAAATTTATGAAATTTGTGGGTTCCGAAGGTTGTTGGTCGAAAGTTTATGACTTCATGTTTATTGTATCAAAATTATTTATGAATACTCTTGAGAAAATATTTTTATTGATTTGCGTACCAAATATCAGAAAATGAATAAGATTACTACTTGTTTTCGAAGAAAAAACATACCCTAAATATTAATGTAAAAATAGTTTTAGGCCCCGTTTGGCCATTAAAAATGTAACTTCTTCCTGATTAGTTTTTCACTTTTTTTTCCGGAATCAATGTTTGACTATGAAAATTTCAAATCCAACTTAAAGTTGAATTCCGGAATTTTTCGTAATTCGTAAAACTCCAAAAGGTTATTTTCACTCCAAACCGAACCAAACACAACTCCAACTTTTAAATACCATTTTTAACTTGAATTTTTTTCCCGCATTTATTGGACTTCACAACTCTGATGTTGTATACGGTAAAAATCGAGGTTACCCAATTTCACTACTTGATCGAGACTAGAGTGTTGCATCGAAGAAGCTGAGGCGCTGAGTTCGAAATCGAAGTCTCTCTCGAGATCGAGGTCAGTATCAATCGAAACCAAGGAAGATAGACTCCGAGTAGCATCGAGGATAGTTTAGTAACAGAAAGAGCGAGATATTCGTGATTGGCCGAGAATCGTGACATGAATCTTAGAACGGATCAGTCCAGAAGCGGTTAATTAGTTGTTTATACGATTCCCTTATGTAATTAGAGATGTACCATAATTAGGATTCCTACTATATAAAGAGGATTTTCAATCATTTATAATCATCATTATTCACTAAGAAACCGCTATATAATTCTTTCTTTCTTGCTAATTGTTCTTCTTACTGTTTATTAGAGTCATTTTATCTTTATTGTTCTTATACCATTATCATCTCGAGAGCACTCTGAATCGAGGTCGAAGTTCAGCTCGCATACTGGCTTGTTTATTTCACAGTTTAATTCTGTCATTTACTTTCTCATTTGTCAATTGGTATTGGGTGAAATCACATATCCTTAAAACCACAATATTAGTTTAATTGTTATCCAAATTTTAGGGTAAACATTTGGCGCCCACCGTGGGCCAAAGGATAATAGTGATTATTTAACACTGATTCCGATAACACACACTACTTTACGTTTGTTCCTGTCAAATATATTTGTTTTCAAGATAAAATATGTCAAACTCACAAGCAGCACCCACACATGGTGATAATGGCCTCAGATTTCACGGGGAAAATGACAATATAATTGCTCCAGGGGTTGAGGTACCACCGGTTGATCTCGAGGGAGCACAAATTTCCAATCCAGTTGACGTCAGTTCGAATATCGCTCTTAATGCGAATCTGGGCGCAGACCCCGAAGGGAGTGTACGCAAATAAGGCCGATTTGTTGGCCGAGTCATACAGGCCGTAGGAGATGGAGGAGTAAGTCTCCAAGTAATATTCGAGATGTTACAGGATCAACAAGCCTATATTGCACAGCTACAAAATCAGCATCGAACGCCAAATGAGGACGAACCAGAAACCGCCCGTCGAACTAAGCCAATACCAGAAAGGTCAAATACTAGTGAATCGTGGACTGACCCCACAATAATGAAGATGCTTGAGGAGCTCACCAAACGAATTGAATCGGGAGAGAAGAAAATTGAGGCAAATAATAAGAAAGTCTAAACGTACAACTCCCGGGTCGGTCAGATATCGGGGGCACTACCAATTTTGAAAGGAATGGATACAAAGAAATTTGTACAGATGTCGTTTACTCCAAGTACGGATCCAAAACCTATTCCCATGTAGTTTCGTATGCCGGATATCCCTAAGTACAACGGGACCACCGATCCCAACGAGCATGTCACCTCCTATACATGCGCCATCAAACGTAACGATTTGGAAGATGATGAGATCGAATCTGTTCTATTGAAGAAGTTAGGAGGAACTCTATCGAATGGAGCAATGATTTGGTATCATAATCTACCGCCAAAATCTATTGACTCATTCACCATGCTCGCAGATTCTTTCGTAAAGGCACATGTCGGAGCCATAAAGGTTGCGAAAAGGAAATCAGACCTTTTCAAAGTAAAATAGAAGGATAATGAAATTCTTAGGGAGTTCGTGTCCCGATTCCAAATGAAAAGCATGGAGTTGCCAACGGTCACAGATGATTGGGCTTTTCAAGCTTTCACTCAAGGGTTAAATGAACGAAGTTTGATAGCATCACGCCAACTGAAGCAACACGTAATCGAAAATATCCGACGGTAACCCGGGCCGATGTACATAATCGGTATTAATCGAAGATCTGATTCGAGATGACCAATTGGGAACGCCTTCCAGTTTCTTATATTCGAACAGGCCCGCAGGTAGAAATCATAAAGATATCGATAGGGAACCTCGGTCGAACAGGGACCGATATCAGCCATATAATACAGACTGCAAGAACAACGATCTCAGACGCAATTCCACCCTAAATGAGCGAATGAGCGATCGAGGGCAGAGTTCTCGGGGACTAGTGAGCAAGAATGGTTTTGACAAGGTCGCCGAACCTACATAGGCACCTCGATTATTAGAGTATAACTTCAATATCGACGCAACTAGTATCATATCGGCAATTGGGAGAATCAAAGATACTAGGTGGCCCAGACCCATACAAACTGATCCTTCCCAAAGACATCCCAATCTGATGTGCAAGTATCACGGCACACATGGCCACTAAACCGAGGATTGTATGCAATTGAGAGAGGAGGTAGACCGTCTATTCAACGAGGTTCACCTTCAAGAGTTCTTAAGTGATCGAGCCAAGAACCATTTCAGAGAGAGGGATGCCAATAGAAAAAACGATCAGGAAGAGCCACAACATGTGATACATATGATCGTCGACGGGGTCGAAATCCCACAAGGTCCCGTGTTCAAATGCACCAAAGTATCAATTACTAGGAAACAACAAACCCGAGATTATGTGCTAGAAGACACCTCATCGTTCAATGATGAGGAAACAGAAGGAATTTCTCAACCCCACAATGACGCTCTGGTTATTTCTATATTTATGAATAAAATTCAAGTTAAGCTTGTTTTAGTGGATCCAAGTAGCTCGACAAATATCATCCGATCGAGGGTCGTTGAGAAACTCGGCCTGCAAGATCGAATTGTACTTGTAGCTCAAGTCCTGAACGGTTTCAACATGGCCAACGAAACAACTAAAAGAGAGATCATCTTATCGGTGAACGTAGCTGGAGCTATTTAAGAAACCAAGTTCCATGTAATCAAGGGCGACATGAGGTACAACGCCCTACTCGGGAGGCCCTGGATCAACAATACGAGGGCAACCCCTTTGATTCTTCACCAAATGATAAATTTCCCAACGTCAGACGGCGTAAAAATGGTATATGGAGAGCAATATGCTGCAAAGGAAATGTTCGGGCCGACGAGGTAGTACCGATATCGGTGTTGTAGACAACAAAGGGATCAGAGGCCAAAGAAAAATAGGTGACCAAATAGCAACGATAGTCACCAGGCCCAACTCAGTTAGAAACGTAGGGAATCGAAGAGGAAGATGACGACTATTAGATCCATCAATCTTTCATTATTCTTGAAGATTCTGATGCCACCAAATCAATAGTCGAGGAGCTGGAAAAAGTTATACTGATCGAGTACCTACCTGATCGAAAGGTATATCTGGGGACGAGGTTAACCCCTGAACTCAGGAAAAAACTCATTAAATTCCTTATTGATAACATGGATTGCTTTGCTTGGTCCCACTTAGATATGACAGAGATCTCACCGGAGATAACAATACATCGATTGAGTCTGGACCCGAAGTTCAAGCCAGTGAAACAAAAGAGAAGGCCCCAGTTCGAGGTAAAACATGCATTCATGAAGGACAAGGAAACTAAACTTCTCAAAATAGGATCCATTCGGGAGGTAAAGTATCCCGAATAGTTAGAGGTAATTCCTAAAAAGGGGAACAAACTTAGGATGTGTGCACATTGTAAAGATTTAAACAAGCCATGCCCCAAAGACTCTTTTCCTCTGCCTAACATCGATCGTATGATCGATGCCACAGCCGACCACGAGATCCTTAGTTTTCTCGACGCGTATTCCGGGTACAATCAAATTCAAATGAACTTGGAAGATCAGTAATAGACTTCATTCATCACTAAGTATGGCACACACTGTTACAACGTAATGCCTTTTGGGCAAAAAAATGCTGGTGCTACCTACCAACGCCTAGTAAATAAAATGTTCGAAGAACAAATAGGTAAGTCAATGGAGGTGTATATTGACGATATGCTAGTAAAGTCCCTGTGCGCAGAGGACCATTTGACACATTTGCAGGAAACCTTCAAGATAATGAGAAAATACAACATGAAAATCAACCCCCAGAAATGTACTTTCGAGGTCGGTTCAGGCAAGTTCCTCAGCTTTATGGTGTCAAATCGGGGGATCGAGATCAACTCCGATAAAATTAAGGCTATCGAGGACATCACAATCATGGACAGCATTAAAGTCGTGCAAAGACTAACATGACGGATAGCCGCCTTAGGTCGATTCATCTCAAGATCGTCAGATCAAAGTCATATGTTCTTCTTACTACTCAAAAATAAGAACACTTTTGCCTGGACCCGGAGTGCCAAAAGGCGCTAGAAGAATTAAAACAGTACCTCTCGAGTCCGCCATTGCTTCATACCCCAAAAGTAGATGAAAAGCTCTACTTATACGTAGCAGTCTCAAAAGTTACGGTAAGTGGTGTCTTAGTTCGAGAAGAGGTAGGTACACAATTTCCCATTTATTATGTAAGTCGAACCTTACGCGACGCACAAACTGGATACCCATACTTAGAAAAACTGGCACTTGCTCTAATAAGCGCCTCTAGGAAGCTAAAGCCATATTTTCAATGTCACCCAATATGTGTGGTAACCACTTACCCTCTTCGTAATGTTTTACATAAGCCCTAACTATCGGCCGATTAGACAAATGGGTCGTCGAACTAAGTGGGTACAATATCGAATATCAACCCCGAACGACCATCATGTCTCAAATTTTGGCAGACTTCGTGGCCGACTTCACGCCATCCCTCGTACTCGAGGTCGAAGAGGAACTTTTGTTAAAATCGGGTACATCATCGGGCGTATGGACCCTTTTTATGGACGGCACTTCAGATGTGAAAGGGTTTGGGTTTTGTTTTGAAGTCTCCCACGGGAAACACAATTAGGCAATCTATCAAAACTTCCAAGTTGACTAACAATGAGGCTGAGTACGAGGCCATGAATGTAGGTCTCGAACTAGATAAAAGCTTGGTAGCAGAGGTCATCGAAGCCAAATGAGACTCCCTACTGGTGGTAAACCAAGTCAATAGAACCTTCGAGGTTCGAGAGGATAGAATACAAAGGTATTTGGATAAACTACAGGTGACATTACATCGTTTCAAAGATTAGACTTTGCAACATATACCTCGAGAATTGAACAACGAAGCCGATGCCCTTGTGAATCTGGGATCATCGGTCGAGGACGATGAAATCAACTCGGGGACTGTCGTTCAACTCTCGAAGTTAGTGATTGAAGAAGGCCATGCCGAAATAAACTCCACGATCCTAACCAGGGATTGAAGGAATAAATATATTGAGTATTTGAAAAACAGAAAGATCCTATCGGACCCTAAGGAATCAAGGACTCTACGAACCAAACATGCTCGATTCACATTGGCTTAGGATGGAACATTATACATGAGGATGTTCGATGGATTGTTGGATGTATGATTGGGACCAGGGACACCGATTATGTCTTTAGAGAAGTTCACGAGTGTAGTTGCGGGAACCACTCCGGTGCCGAATCACTGGTTCACAAAATCATCAGAGCAGGATACTATTGGGCCAGTATGGAGAAAGACACTAAAAAATTCATTCGAAAATGTGATTAGTGTCAAAGGCATGCACTGATGATCCACCAACCCGGGGAATAACTTCACTCAGTCTTATCCCCACGGCCATTCATGAAATGGGGAATGGACATCGTCGGCACTCTGCCATCACCCCCAGATAAAGCTAAATTCATTTTATTTATGACTGACAATTTTCTAAGTGGGTTGAAGCACAAGCTTTCAAGAAAGATAGAGAAAAATAAGTTATAGACTTCATCTAGGATCACATCATATGCCGATTCGGGAAACCTGCCGAGATTGTATGCGATAATGGAAAACAGTTCATCGGCAGCAAAATAACAAAGTTTCTCGAAGATCACAAAATAAAAAGGATCTTATAGACACCGTATCATCCTAGAGGAAATGGACATGACGAATCGACAAACAAGACCATCATCCAGAATCTAAAGAAAAGGTTGAACGACGCCAAGGGAAAATGGAGAGAAATTCTACCCGAAGTCCTTTCTGTATATCAAACAACGTCAAAATCTAGTACGGGGGAAACACCGTTCTCCTTAGTATATGGCGTCGAAGCCTTGATCCCGGTTGAAGTCGAGGAAACTGACACCAGATTTCGATACACAATGGAAGAGTCCAATCACGAGGCTATGAGTATGAGCCTTGAACTACTAGATAAAAACGAGAAGACGCCCTCGTTCGAATGACCGCGCAAAAATAACGCATCGAAAGGTATTATAATCGAAGGACCAACCTTCACCACTTCAGAACGGGGGAATTGGTTCTGAGAAAAGTCACCCTCAACACTCGAGACCCTAATGAAGGAAAACTCGGCCCAAATTGGGAAGGACCGTATCAAGTCCTCGATATCGTCGGAATGGAATCCTACAAGCTTGGCACTATAGACGGCGAACAACTACCAAATAATTGTAACATCTCACTCCTCAAATAATATTATTGTTAAGGTGTGATCTTCTCCTTTTTCATTTACATTTTACACTAAATTATTTTCAGGTATTCGAGCAAAGGTATTGAAGTCCTCTTCAAGAAGGAAGATAATAGAATCTTAAATCACGCGTTGCACGCTTTTTATCCCAAATTGATTTTTTCGGACTGGTTTTTAAAGAGGCAACCATTGTTCGTGCTGAATTGGAGTATCCGAGGTTTCTTTAAAATCAACCTCGAATATTGAGGGACATCACCCTCAGATGTTATATTTTCAAGGACGTTACTTCATGTCAATAGAGTCTCAATAGGAAAACTTTGACAATGGGTCAAATGGTAAAATGAACTGTGTTCGTATAGATTACTCGAGCCCTAATGGCAAAACATGTATGCATGTATGAACTATTGAAAGAAGCACTTTTCCTCACCAGATGTCATGTGCCTTAATGAATATTTCTACTTTACAAGTTCTATGCTTATCATTTCTTGTGAAAACTGGCTCAAGGGCCAAGTACAACTACACTTTGAACGACCAGCCCCATACTCGGGGACTGCCGTCAAACATCAACATATTCGAACTATCAAACTTTGAAACTGTAAGACCTCAAAGAGGCAATCCTCGATTTTATAGTCCAAGGCCACCATACTCTGTGACTAACACTTTGAACAAGTTAGAAGTGTTATTGGGAAAATTAGCCCAAGAGGTATACCCAAAGGCTACTGCCAAACTAACGCGTCTTGGAGACGTCTAAATTCCGCAATAAAAACAGGCCTTCAAATCCTTTTGAAAGCCGGTTAAAAATGGCTACCATCGGAAAAATTATCAAAGGGCTTCGATAATATCAGTCTTTGAAAAACCTTAAGAGGTATCGAATTATTTAAATACAAATTGTGCTTAGGCATAAAAAGCAAAAGGTTTCGATCAATATTAAACCCTCCAAAAACCCAATGGGTAAAAAAATCATGCTAAGGCATAACAAAATTCCTATATATAAGAATCTCTAATCCGGAAAGGGGAAAAAGTCATTCTTCTGAGGCCATATCGGTCTGATTCAAAGAGCCTAAGGGCCATTACATTTTTGAGTGTGAGAATCCATTCTCATTCAGTTCAAACCTAAGGGTTTTACTACTTTGAGTTCGAGTAAAAACTCACTAGACTACAGTTCGAGAATCCATTCTCACTCAATTCAAACCTAAGGGTTTTATTACTTCGAGTTTGACTAAAAACTGACTCGACTACTATTCGAGAATCCAATCTCATTCAATTCAAACCTAAGGGTTCTATTACTTCGAGTTTGAGTAAAAACTCACTCGACTAAAAAAGCAGTATTAGTGTGGCTTCGGCCAAGTTTCCCAAAAATCGAAGCCTTAAACACATTACCCACAAGGCATAAAGTATGTCAAAATTTTACAAGGCACGAAACAAATTTGAAAATCACAAGGAAAAATTTGAGACGAAACTCATAATCATTCTTATATATATCAACATAGGTGTTTACAAAGGACCGAACAGGTCCTACACAAAGAAAAGAAAAACAAAAGTACAAGTTCCCTAACTATGGTCGGGGGTGACTCACTTCTCGGGGGTATCTTCCTCTTCGGGACCCTCATCATTATCACACTCTCTCTTGATGCCTTTGTCATCGTCATCATCATTGGAAGAGTCTAGTAGCCTGGCATCAGCTTCATGCACCTTTTCCTGTGCTATCTTCTCAAAAAGATCAAAACCTCGAGTGTGAATCTCCTCGAGGGTATCTCTCCAAGATTGGAATTTTGTTAGCTCAAAGGTCCGTTGTGCTCGATCAACAGCCTCCCTCAATTGTGCTTGAGCGGCCTCGGCATCAACCAAATATATGGCCACCGACTTATCAGCCTCGACCTTCGTTCTTTTGGCCTCAGTTTGGGCCTTAGCAAGCTCAGCCTCGAGCTCCTCGATCCTCTTGGCTTGAATCGACCACTTCTCCCTAGCAATCCGAAGTTGGACCTCGGTCGATGAAAACTAGGGCAAGCCGGTCTCTTTCTCCGCAGAAAAGTGGTCTATCCCTTCTTTCCAGTTGAAGCATTCAGCTTTTGCTTGATCGACCTCCTTCCGAAATAGTTCGATATTCTCATATTTTGCTCCAATTGTGACATTGAAACATTATCTTCCACCCTTGAATTGAGCCCGTATCTTTTGAAGAGAATTGTTACCTGCTCGTTCAGCCCAGTTTCCTCCTTACGGGCTCTGGCCAAATCATCTTGGAGGTCCCTGATCTCCTCATCCTTATGCCCACGGAGAAGCTTAAGGGCATTATTCTCCTTTGAAAACCTTTGGAGATCGTCCTCTCATTGTATTAAGTCGTCCTGAGACTTAGAGAAAGCCTGTATGAGAAAAGATAGAAGTTAGACAGAAAGAAGGAAAAATGAAAGAAAACTACATCAACAAAATTAATACTAACTCGGCTCAGAAGACGTTGGGCCTCTTTGAAGAGTTTGGATGCATCGTTGAGATCGGAGGCATCCTCGACCACAGTAAAGCAATCCCGAAAGGGATCCTCCACACCAGGGACTCCGCCTATCTCGAGAGTCTTCATGTCTTGTGCATCCCTTCTGGCCTTTTCAGAAAAGGCAGACAGGGATGGCAAGCAACCTGTTGTCACTGCCCTAAGCGAGTCTCTCGGGGCGCTCTGTTCAGCTCCGGGGTCTCGAAACTATCCCCCTCTGGTATGTTCACTGTTGGAAGAAGGACAACCTCGACCTTAGATGACCCAGGGACCTTGCCAAAAACTTCTTCAGCACGAGGCATGGCCTCGTCAACCGCCAGTGATTTAATGGACTTGGTGGTCTCGACAATTTTCCTCACTCAGGTCACCAACGCCGAGTCACTACCTTCATTTTCATCTTCTTCTTCTTCCCTCGGTCTTTAGACTTACTCCACAGGCAGAGGGATCATATTACCCTTGGGTTTATGAGCTACTGCCTTTTTGGTTTGGGGTCCTCAGATGTCAAGACCTTCTTTGTTTTATTGTCCTTCCCTGGCTTTGGAACCGGGTCCATAACCTCTTCCTCACCATTCGGTGGCCTCAAGACCGCTTCCTTATTCAGGACTGCACAAAAGAAGATTAAGTAAGAGAAAAGAGATTTAGCCATTGTATCAAGTATGAGAAAAAGGAAACTTACCATGGTTCTTTGCTTCCCATCGACCTTTTTCCAAGTCACGCCGAGAACGCTCAGCATGGGAAGAACTCGAAGCCAGCTTTCAGATCCAATTCTCGAGGTAAAGGACTGCTCGAGGCACCTAAGCAACCGCTGCATGATAAACAAAGGTGTTAAGCAAATCAGAAAATAAAACACAATATAGATACCCACAAGTAAAGTGTTACTTACACTTCGGGTTTCATTTCTCAGGAAATGGCATTTTCTCTTTTGGGATGATGTCGCAAGTCTTCACCCTATTGACGGTAGAAGTCAATGATGATTGGATCGAGGGGGCCCAATGTGAAAGGATAACTATAAACACTTAGAAACCCTTTCACGTGGGTAGTGATGCTCTCTTCATGGGATGATATTTCTACCATTTTGTCCCCCCAGTTACAATCCCTTTTTATCTTTCGAGGTAACCCACAGTTATCGAGCAGATATACCTCGATACGTGCTCACATCGACTAGCTACCAATGGCGGATTCTCGATTTTAAAGTCGGATTTAAGTGTGCAGGGGCCGGGAATTAACTCCTCAGGGAGCGGTTCTGCCAATTTTTATCACCGGCCGGGCGTGAAGAAGAAGAGGAAGCTTTTTCCTTTTGAAAACCAATTTTGGATGTTTTCGCCATTATATGGGTTGAAGAAAGAGAAGAGTAGTAAGATTTGGTGGTTTAGAACTAGCGGTAGTGACTGATAACTAGGGATTTTTACCCACTAGTTACTCTCTTTTGCTTAGGTTTTGGGGCAAAAATGCACTAAGGTACTCCCGAAAACTAATGCAAGGTGCTTATCTGCAGGTTTTGGATAAAATTAAGGCACAGAGGCCAAAATTAACTTAAATAGGAGTGCATAGGCCAAGGACTCAACAGAAGCACTGACAACGCTATTTTAACGCTGCAACAGAAGCCTTCCCACTGGGGTGGAATTCTGAGAGCGGCCGCGCAATTAGATTCAGAGAGATGCATTTTGGCCTAATTGAGACCGCTAACAGCGCAATAATTGTGCGGACGCGGTGGGAAATTTGCTGAGAACGAAATGTGAAGTTTAGAGGGTTGTCAAAAGTGGTCCTTCACAAGAGCGCGGTCAGCAATATTGCTGTCGCGTTATCCAGTTCCGCTGGGGCGCTCAAGATTCTGCTGGGAGCGCAAATACAGTTTAGAGAAGTGCCAGTTGAAGAAGCGCGGTATGCGCTCATAATTTCGCGGCCGCGGAAGCTGTTCCGCTGGGGCGCCTGGTTTTCCGCTGACAGCGGAACCTCCGTATGGGTTTGTCCAGTAATTTCAGTTGTGTATAAATACTTCTTTTTCTCATTTTTTGGGTATGAGATGTTTTAGGAAGCACATGGATAGAAACCTTTTACCTTTTTGAGTAACTTTAGAATAGATTTCACTCTTAATCTTAGATTTTATCTTTGTATTTGACATTTATGGCCTTAATTTCATCTACTATTTTGATTTCTTCCATGAATATGAGTAGCTAGACCTATTATCTAGGGCTGTGACCTAATCCTAGTGTGGGTATCTAATGAGTCTTTAATTTTAGGGTTTTCGTGTTATTGGGTCAGTGATATAGTCTGTTTCATGCTTAATCTACTCAATTAGTGGTTGCAAACACTGATTCATGCCTTTTTGACTAGGGTTGTTCTTGAAAAAGATGACCGAAGTCTAAGTAAAATAGGCTAAGAAGGAATTGGGGTGAATCCAAGAGATTGATAGACCCATTAAAGGGTAGAAAATAGAGATGGCAATACCCAACTTGAGCCGATTTCACTTTCTATGTTGAAACACCCATAGGCTTGAGAAAACCAATTCGGGCAAAGTCACCCACACTATCGAGAGGTATAGGGTGAGTAATTGAGTTGAGGTTATACTACAAGCCCATAACCAACAGGTTTATCCTAGATTTTAGATCCCGTTAGATACTCGCCTAGGGGTAAGTTGCATCCCCAGTGCCCTTTATAACTTGATAAAACCTTCATAAAAATATTGTAGCTAGCTTGATAGTAGCAATCTTTAGTATTAAAACTAGTATAGAATCAAAACAACACGTATTTAGAAGAGTAATTAAGAACAATACACACTGCTAAATCGGATAGAAACTCAACTCCAATCATCTAACTCCTTGTGGATTTCGATCCCGATCCTATCGGGTAAAATCTACATCTACCTTGCCTTGCCATTCTATAGTGGTATAGGTGGGAGCTCGATTACTTTTTGGCGCCGTTTCTGGGTAGTTAAGCGGTGTTGGATATCTATTTGATTAGTTGTGTATATTATTTAGTTGTGTAGATTATTTTTCTTTTCTTCTATTTATTAACTTGCATGTTTAAAATCGCTACAGGTACAAATGGTTGATCCTCTTGGCAAGGTTATACCGGGCTAGGAGGTAGATGATAACAGGGATGATGAGGTGCATCTAGTACCTCAAGCTCAAAGACGAGGCCGCCAGGCCAATGCCAATGAAAATATCCCAGACCCTCCCCCGCCTCCTCCAAGAGAAGCTCCTCGGGTGTCTTCAAATGAAGGACATGCGAGTGTTGTCCCACCCCGAATCTGGGCGGGCAATTTTCAAATTACTAATGTCATGTTGACATTATTAGAGCAGTGAGGATATTTCACGGGTGCTCCCTATCAGTATGCTTACAAACATCTTAAAGGATTTGTGGATACCTGTTGGGGAAGCAAGCAAACCAACGTATCGGAGGATGCTTTAAGGCTCAGACTATTCTCTCTTTGAGGGAAAGCATTGGATTGGCTTGAATGACTCCCCAACCATTCCATCTCTACGTGGGATGAGTTGGCAGACAAGTTTATTGCCAAGGTTTTCTCTCCCAGACACATGGCAGCTTTGAGGGATGAAATATTAGCCTTCAAACAGGAACCAAATGAGCCCCTTCATGAGATTTGGGAGCTCTACAGAACGATGGTCAAATAACGCCCCAACAATGACATGACAGAAGCAATGATTCAACAAACATTATACTGGGGCATTAACTCGACCAATCAGTGTGTGGTCAACCAACTAGCTAGGGGAACTTTCATGAAAATATCTTATGATGTAGCCTATGATATTCTTGATGAAATGGATGACACTTCGTCAGCATGGCAAAGTCGGGCTAATGTGCCCCAAGGTGACCCGAATGTGATTAATCTACATAAAGAACTCCAATACCATGGAAAGGACATTGCTGAGCTAACAACAACTATGAACCAACTTGCCAAGGCACAACTTTAGCAAATCCAAGAACCAAAGCAAGTTCATGCTATGGAAGGGGTCAAACTTTTGGTCAACAAGCGAAGGCAATGTGGCCAACAAATGCAAATCAACAATGATCAAAGTGAGCAAGGTGTGAGTGGATACAACAATGATGATTCATATGATGATCAAAATGAGGATGTGATGTATGCAAACAATTTCAAAGGACAAATGAGCAATACTCCAAATCAATAGTGGACATCTCAAGGGAATAACAAAAATTGGAACAATCTAGGGCAAGGAAACTGGAACAACAATAACAACTGGGGGAACAAACATCAACAATGGGGAGGCAACAAAAACAATTGGAATGGGAACAATAATAGCAATTGGGGTGGAAACGGTAATCGGGGGTTGGGATTTCAAAGGCCCCTGATGTATCAACAACCCAACAATCCACCCCCTATTAATCCCAACTTCAGAGTTCGTCAAGCAATGATATGGGCTGGATCGAGCATATGTTTAAACAGATGATGGAGCAGAATGCGGATTCGGATGCTCAAATTATCTCCCACACTACCTCCATCCGCAATCTTGAGATCCAAATGGGGAAAATATCGCAAGCTTTGAATACTCACCCTAAAGGGACACTACCTAGTGACACAATGGTGAACCCAAATGGTGGGAACAACAATAACACCGTACATGCAATGGCGGTTACCAGAAGAAGTGATCGAGGTGGTGAAACTAGTTCTTCCAAGAAAAAGAGGGTTGTATGTGATGACGATGAAATGCAACAAGAAGATGTTCCTATTGAGGTTGAGCAAGTGAGTGAAGAGCCAATGAATGGTGAAGTGAGGATTGACATCAAAGCCAATGAGGAGGAAACACAAAATGACGTGAACCCGTCTAGGGAACACGTAATTGACATACCCGAGCCGGTTGTGCCAAAAGCCAAAGCCCCATTTACTAGGCCTCCTCCTCCTTATCCTCAAATATTGGCAAAGCAGAAGAATGAGAATCAATTTAAGAAGTTCAAAGAAATAATGAAGAGTTTGTCTATCAACGTCCCATTAGTTAAGGCTCTTGAACAAATGCTGGGGTACGCCAAGTTTATGAAAGACTTGGTGAAAAAAAAGAGATCTATGAAGTGAGAGACAATCAAAATGACCCACTAAGTGAGTGCAATTGTGCACTCAATGGCACCCAAACTAGAGGATCCCGGCACATTCACTATCCCTTGTACTATTGGAAGTGCGGACTTTGCAAAGGCATTATGTGACTTGGGTGCTAGTATCAATTTGATGACTTACTCTGTCTTCAAAACTTTGGGAATTGTCCAACCGAGAGAAACTTCGATGAGACTTCAAATGGCGGATAGAACAATGAAGCGACCCTGGTATCATTGATGATTATGGAAAAGTTAGTTCATCCTTATTGTGAAAAAGATAAACTTCTTTGTAACGTGAAGATAATGAGTCCACACATGGATAATTAAAGGGTGTTGGATTATCTAATAACCTTATTCTTATTATTGCGCCATTAATTAAGTTCATGAAACTAATATAAACTAAATATTTTAAGCGAACTATGTTTACACCTAAATTTTGCCTAGTGCTTAATTATTCTTTTTCTTCTTTTATTTAAAAAGAAAACCTTTTATTTGCAGAAAAAAGGAAGGAAAAATACTATTTATGATTAATATAAGGACGATAGCTTCGTACCTTTGTTGGGAATTAAAGTGTTTGTTGTGGAAATAAAAAGGAGAAACTCATTTTATTGTTATTTGGAGCCGTTGGGTTTAGTTAATTGGTCCATATTGGTTTAGACTCATAACTTCTTTCAATATATCTTGTTAATGTCTAACTATAATTAGGACCAACTTATTTTATTAATAAAAAGACGTATTGCTAAATAGTACACTACACATTAGACTAAAATCACATGCTACAAACAAATTAAAAGTAGTAGAATATTTAAAACAAACAAACCAAAGATACACATACCAAGAATGATAAAATATTTTGCTTAATGAGAAATAGAATGAAGCATGAGTATTATTGAAACACTTAAGAAATAGACAAAAATAATTTTTCTAAATACACTTGAGCATTGACCATGAACACTAATATTACATTAATACTAATAAAAATTCAACTCCGAATATACCTCAAAAACATATATTTTCATTATACATAAAGATTTACTTTTACAAAAAAAAAAAAAAAAAAATCACATATTTTGGTATTGTAAAATGCAATCACAAAAGAAAGCTTAGATAAGTTCTCATGATTTAAGTTTACGGTAAAATAATACTGGAATAAAAAGAGATAACTAAACTTAGAGGGAGGAAAGTAGACACTATATGTTGTTACCCGCATATGAGCATGTACATGGGAATAAAATAGACTATCATTCACAAACAGAGATAAAAGAGTATAAAAATAGCAGATAGCTTGGATTAGTACTTGAACTTCATCATTCCAAGAGCATTCATAGAACTACATGGTTAATGAGAAATACATAGATTGCAGAAGATTCAGACAACAACAGATTTAAAGCTTTTGAACTCAGCGAGTTTGAGTAACAATAGCAACAAACAGACTCGAGACAACCTAGAAATCGAACTCCAAAGTTCCATAACAAAGGTGTTTACAAAACCAAGCAAGAAACTCAGAAACTAACTTCGCAACTTTGGAAAAGAAGAATCCAAGACTAGCTTCAAGAGATTAAGTGTTTTTATAAGGTTTTACTCTCAGGAAAAAAAAATCCCTCAAAAGCTCTCAATTTTCCTACTCAAGGATATTCAATTGTACTTTTCTTTTTCTAAAGTTTTTGTGTTTTCACTTAGTGGAAAAGATGATGGCCAGAATCTTAAAGTGTGTAACAGATATTATGAATATGTGTTAAGAGTATTCAAAAATTTGCCCTTTAATTGAAAGAAAGACCTCATCTTTATAGGAGAGGGTGGCATTCAATTATTATTGAAAACCTATCCAAAGGACAAATTTTTCACCAAATATCTGTCCCAACAGTTCAAAGGACAGATTTTTGGTCCTAAATATGTCCAAAAGACAATTGTTTCACCAACTATGAATAGTTCCTGGAGCAGTGCGCTCCAAACAGCCTTTAAACAGTAAAAAAGCAGCCAAACAAGTACACTACGCTTAAATGTTCAGCTTTTATCATGACTGAAATTCAAGCTAACACACTCATACTTTCAAACTAAGCAAACTATGGATTAATACAGTAGAAACAAGACTCAAATGGTAAACGAACTAAGTATTCAAACAAACTAGATTGAAATTACTTTAATTTGTACAAACTAACATAGAAAACAATTGAATTCACCAACTAAAGTGCGAAACCGAAATTAAACGAGTATTGTTAACTATCCGACAACGAATAACAATAACTAAATAAATTACTATTAATAGCCTCTAATAAGAATCTAATTGTATGGAAACAACTGATTCATCTTGCGAACGCAGAAATGATTCATGGCTGAATCAAACAGCAAAATTAAGCAACTACGCAAAAAAATGAACTTGATTTATCGAATCGACAAGGATCAAAATGAGAAATTAACTATCGACGATTTAAATTGAACCTAAACCCAATTACAGAAGCAAAAATCAGAAAAATAAAATAAAAGAGTAACTAGGATTTTACCATAACAACTAAATCGGATTGCCCTCGTCTCTCAAAGACAATGCAAAGCACAACAAGTCGACCCCCCGAGCACTTTTTTCTCGATGGCGTGTGCTGGAAAAAATGAGCTTCGGCATACCGGTTGATTCCAAATCCATCCAAAGAGAAAAAGGTGTTGTGGGGTCGTGTTTATGCTAGAAGATCAGTTACAAGGGGTTGGTTGGGTATTTCAGGGGCGGCGACAGGCATGGTGGCGGAGGCAGAGGGGTGGCCGGACAGTAGCTTCACCGGAGATTCGGGTGAAATTGACATTAATAGGTAGGTCTTGAGAAGCTCTATCTGTTTATATAAGTATTATAGGAAGGAGAGGGCTAAAACTCGATGGATTTGCAAAATAAAGTGAGCTAGAATTTCGGATTTTGGTAGATTGGTGGAGATTGAGATGGATTTAAAGGATTTGGGGTTTTGATTCATGGAGAGGAGGTTGAGAGGAAGAAAGGGTGAAATTTTGGGGTAGTTTGGACGCTGGACGCCAGACGCCAGCGGTGGCGATTTTTGGCCGGCGGAGATGGGTGGCGGACGGGTGGTCGGCGGCTGGAGAGAAAGGGGAAAAGAGAGAGATGGGGGAAAATTTTAGAATTAAAAAGTTTAGACTAAAATCTTATTTTCAGCTTTTATATTTTAGTTGAGGACAAATTTGGTCCATCAGATTAAGATGGAATGAATGGCCATAATGGATTTTTATTTACTTAACCAAAACGACGTAGTTTTCTCTTGAAACTACGTCATTTTTAAATCCTCCTAAAACATCCCCTGTCTTGCACTCTTGGCCACTTTCTCTTTCAAATTTGGCCAAATTTCTTCCTTAATCCTACTTTTTAAACTAAACTTACCCAAACAAACCAAATTAATTAAACAACTTATTCATATGATCAATTAATTCATTTGTTAATTCCTAAAATGCACAAATGAAGGAAGATTTTTTTGTTGTTGGTATTTTTATGATAGGAAATATGCAATTGAAAATACAAAAATTGATAAAAACAATTAACAAAACATTAATGAATGTAGGAGATGTTAAAATGATGCAAAAATTAGGTATTCACAGTTGACAATCAAAAGAAGATCTTGAAGTCCTTGGGCACACACGAGAAAGAGATCAAGTCCTTGGGCAAAGCAGTGAAGAAGATGAAGAAGAGTCAGAATGAGATGAAGAAGACCCAGGAGAAGCTGAAGAAGGAAGTAGCTAAGCTCACGGCAGCGGGGGACATACCTCTTGATCTACTCATAGGAGAGCCTTCCCCTGCAGCTCAGATAGCACAGGTTCCAGAGCAGGAGGCTACTTCGGCACCAGTGAGGAGAGGAGTCATTCCCCAGACAGATGATATGGAGATCCAGCTGGAGGAGCCAGCGGGAGAGGTATATTCCCAGCCACATGACCCTGCTATAGTGACTGCCATTGATCCCACTGCATCTGACCCGACCCCGATGCAGACAGATGCATCTTAGGGAGTTCTCTCTTACTCTCTACCCCTTCCTCTGCTCTATTTTTTGCATTTTGCATTGAGGGAAATGCTAATATTTATTTGGGGTGTGGCCTCATTTGGTGATTCAGACATTTGGATATATTTTGGTCTGTAATAACTCGTAATACTATTTTTCTTTTCTTTATCTGCATTTCTAGTACTTAATTTTTGTACTTTTGTTTGTTTTTATCTTTCGTATGTATATAAAAAGTTTCATTTTCATGTATCTATTCATTCCCCTTTGATGTATATTCATATTAATCCCCTATTGTACATATTCATTCTTACTTTCCGTATCTTTACTTTGTAACTTCTTTTATAATTTTCCTTTATAGTTTAGCTTCTTATTTCCTTTAGTAGCTTCTTTTTGAACTTATAGCTTCTCCTTTACTTTTTCGTTATCAATAAGCCTTTGGTTTTCTTAATGCCACGGTTCTTTCCAAGGGTGGAAATTGTGTGAACCAAGTGTCTCTTCCTTACGATGGATGGTGTGACGACCTTCTTAAGAGATTGAGTCTGTTTTTTGTTTTATTTTTGTTTTTCCTTTATTTGGTAGTGATGAATAAATGTGACTCGAGTAAGCTTCACTTGACACCAGCATATTTACCCTTGACCTCATGGTTACAGACAAGTTGTAGACGAGTCTAGCTCTAGTTGTGACCCTTAGAATCTTGAGTTGTCTAAAACTGTCATCAAGTGGTATTTGTAGCCATATGTAAGTTTTCAATCTAAGATAAGGTTTTTCTGGCCCTAACTCTATTCTCTTTAACGATAACGTGGCTTGAGAGGTGAGGTTTTGAATTACAAATCCCAAGTGTCGTGCTATCAAGTCTAGAACTTGCACCAAGTGTTTTTCTAGGCCAAATTTGAAGTGTAGATCGACTTGAGAAGTGATTATAGGCTCTCCTTGATTCACTTTTGAACTTAACGACTTTCATAGTCTACCATGATAGTATCCTTAGTCAACCCCTTTTGAGCCTAAGCCTGTTTGTTCAAAAAACCATGTTACAAACCTTCATCCGTTCTATAGTGTCCCTCTCTTGGAACCCATTCTTTCCTGAGCATTCATGATGAACAATAGTCAAAATTATGAGTTTGGGGGAGAGACAAGAAAATTCAAAGTGATGAAAGGTTCAAGGAACCAAAAAGGAATTGATGTAAAAGGAAAGTCCAATAAAAGGTTGAAAAACCAAAAAGAAAAGTAAAGGTTGAAAGGATTGGAATGATGAAAGAAGGAGAAAAAAGAGCCTCAAATAGAAGAAAGAGTGACAATGAGTCTCTCTAAGTTCCCCAAGGAAGAAAAAATGACTCAAAGAGTCAAGAAAAACATGAGCCAAAGTGTGAAAATAGATTTCTTAAGGAAAAATGTTCTATCATAGTTCATCATGCCCGAATTTGATCCAAAAAGCCTTCATTACATCCCATTAAAGCCCTATAGGATTTCAAGTTGAGTGAGCTTACATTAGTGGTAATTTACACGAGGGGAAAGCCTATGGTAATTAGAGCCGGACTTGTGGCATTCTTTTGAGAGTGAAGAGCGCACTTCTCGACAATCCCGATTTTGAGCGTACATTCTATAAGGTGAGATGAGCTCATGAAGAGTAAAAGAGAAAGAGTTTGGGATCCATAGTGACTTACGTGAGAGAGTGAAGCTCTTCGATGAATTGAGTCAACTCTTGAAGCTTTGGTATCACATTAGATCTAGGGAACTAAGAAAGTCATTGCATAATGTTGTCAATAATGCATTTGTGTTGAGGGTAATTGTTAGTCCCAATTGAAGCTTGATGAAGTTACATTTGAACAGCTGAAATACTATTTCTTTTTCTTGTGGAGGTAGGAGTTACCTTGTTTTCTTGAGGACAAGCAACAACTTAAGTTTGGGGGAGTTGATAACTAGGGATTTTTTCCACTATTTACTCTCTTTTGCTTATGTTTTGGGGAAAAAATGCACTAAGGTACTCCCAAAAACTAATGTAAGGTGCTTATTTGCAGGTTTTGGATCAAAATGAGGCAAAGAGGCCAAAACTAACTTAAACAGGAGCCAAACTTGCATAGGCCAGGGACTCAACAGAAGCGCTGACAATGTTATTTTAACGCTGCAACAGAAGCCTTCCTGCTGGGGCGAAATTCTGAGAGCGGTCGCGGAATTAGATTTAGAGAGATGCATTTTGTCCTAATTGAGATCGATGACAGCGCAATAATTATGCGGTCGCGGTGGCAAATTCGCTGAGAGCGGAATGTCAAGTTCAGAGAGTTATCAAAAGTGGTCCTTCACAAGAGCGCGGTCAGCGTTAAAATTTCGCCGTCGCGCTATCCAGTTCCACTGGGGCGCTCATGATTTTGCTGGGAGCGAAAACACGGTTCAGAGAAGTGCTAGTTGAAGAAGCGCGGTCCACGCTCATAATAGTGCGGCCGCGAAAGCTATTCTGCTGGGGCGCCTAGTTTTCCGCTGACAGCGGAACCTCCGTAGGGGCATTTTTGTCTAGTAATTTCAGTTGTGTATAAATTCTTTTTTCTATCATTTGTTGGGTATGAAATGTTTTAGGGAGCTCGTAGAAATCAGCCTTTTACCTTTTTGAGTAACTTTAGAATAAATTTCACTCTTAATCTTAGATTTTATCTTTGTATTTGATATTTATGGCCTTAATTTCATCTACTATTTTGATTTCTTCCATGAATAGCTAGACCCATTATCTAGGGTTGTGACCCAACCCTAGTGTGGGTATCTAATAGGTCTTTAATTTTAGACTTTGCTTGTTATTGAGTCTGTGATATTTACTCTGTTTCATGCTTAATCTACTGAATTAGTGGTTGCAAACACCGGTTCATGCATTTTTGACTAGGGTTGTTCTTGAAAATGATGACCCAAGTCTAGGTAAAATAGGCTAAGAAGGAATTGGGGTGATCCAAGAGATTGATATCCCCAATTAAAGGGTAGAAACTAGAGATGGTAATACCGACTTGAGCCGATTTCACTTGCTATATTGAAACACCCACAAGTTTGAGAAAGCCAATTCAGGCAAAGTCACCCGAACTACCGAGACGTATAGGGTGAGTAATTGAGTTTGAGGTTATATTACGAGCCCATAACCAACAAGTTTATCCTAGATTTTAGATCACGTTAGATACTCACCTAGGGGTAAGTTGCATCCCTAGTGCCCTTTATAACTTGATAAAACCTTCACAAAAATATTGTAGCTAGCTTGATAGTAGGAATCTTTAGTATTAAAACTAGTATAGAATCAAAACAACCCATGTTTAGGAGAGTAATTAAGAACAATACACACTGCTAATCGGATAGAAAATCAACTCCAATCATCTAACTCCCTGTGGATTTCAATCCCGATCCTATCGGGTAAAAGCTACATCGACCTTGCCTTGCCATTCTATAGTTGTATAGGTGGGAGCTCTATCAATGACCAAATAAGTAACGAGAGAAGAGCTTGAGAGAGATGAAAGTAAAGTTTAATTCGATGAAAATAGGCCCTATTTATGGATTTACAGTGACAGTTCAGTGGCACTAGTGGCCAACCGCCAACTGACGCTCATTATGGTTTGGGGAACTATACCGACGGGACATTTCGGTCACTTCCATCGCTTACATCACGAGGGTAACATCATTATCTATCGAGGTCAGATAAAAATCGAAGGCTCAATTTGTTTCTTATCATTATATTCTAAGAAACGAGGTGACTATCTGTATACGGTAAAAATCGGGGTTACCTGATTTCACAACTTGATCGAGACTAGGGTGTTGCATCGAAGAAGCTGAGGCGTTGAGTTTGAAATCGGAGTCTCTCTCGAGATCGAGGTCAGTATCAATTGAAACCAAGGAAGATAGACTCCGAGGAGCATCCGGGATAGTTTAGTTATGGAAAGAGCAAGATATCCGTGATTGGCCGAGGATCGTGGCGTGAATCTCGGAACGGATCACTCCAGAAGCGGTTAATTAGTTGTTTATACGATTCCCTTATGTAATATTTAGAGATGTATCATAATTAGGATTCCTCTATTATATAAAAAGGAGCTTCAATCATTTGTAATCATCATTATTCACTAAGAAAACACGATATAATTCTTTCTTTCTTGCTTATTGTTCTGCTTACTGTTCATTAGAGTCATTTTATCTTTATTGTTCTTATACTATAATCTTTTCGAGAGCACTCTGACTCGAGGTCGAAGTTCAGCTCACATACTGGTTTGTTTATTTCACTGTTTAATTTTGTCATTTACTTTCTCATTTATCAATTGGTATTGGGTGAAATCACAAATTCTTAAAACCACAATATAAGTTTAATTGTTATCCAAATTTTAGGGTAAACATATGCCCAAACGTCCACTTAGACTTTAGCTAAGTCCTCAACTATGCATTTCTTTTGTACAAAAGCTGTAAGTGAAAAAAAGGCCTTACTATTTGGAGTCAACTGGTGTGCCCAGAATGGTTATAACCAAGTGATACTTGAGTTGGATTCTCTTTATATAACTGAGTTACTATAGAAGGATAGTGATACAAGTTATAATCTTTGTCATATTGTGGACAATATTAAAGACACTATGAGCAGGATCAATACTCGGATCAAGCATTGCTATCGCGAAGCTAATCAGTTGGCGGACAATTTGGCTAAGGAAGTAGTGGAGCAACAACAAACTATGGTTTTTGTATCATATCATCAACTTCCTAGAAAAGCAAAAGCTATTTTCTTTCTGGACAAAAAACAAGTCCCAAGTATTAGAAACAAGTATGATAAGGTAAACTTTTTTGTTAGTTAGTTTTTTGGTTGAGGAGGTGATCGTTTGTAATTAGCACAGATCCCTCCAGTCTTTTGAAGGGTATCCTCTACCCTTGTGTTGTATATTCAAACTCTTATTTTGTCCAATACAAATATATATATATATATATATATATATAGGTGTTGGATTAGAGCCATGTAACTTGTAAGTGAAAAAAAATTAAGAAAAAAACTATCTAAATTGTGTAAGACAAAAAAATATTTAAGACTTTTACATTTATAGTGTTAAAAGATTAAAAGGGTAAAAGCTTTGTAAGACGATAATATTTATGTGCCTCTAAAAGCTTCTCATTAGGGGTAAAATAAATAAAATAAAATTTGTTTACCCAAAAATGGATATTATATATGGTTTTAAGGATACGTGATCTCGCTTGGCACAAAATAAGAAAATATGTAAATAGATATTAAAATTGTCTGCAAAGAAAAATAGAGCGAACCAAATGATATGTGTAGTTTTGGCCCTCGAGACAAGTTACCCTCGAACCAAATGAATGAGCAAAATAAGATACGAATAGAGTATTGAGAACTTAAAGAAAAAGATAGTATATTTCTTGGAATTGCGTGAATATGATGCATTAACAAATGATTAGACCCCTTTATATAGCACGGGAGTTCTACTTATGGTATAATTCTAAATACCTTAAGAAATCCCATGATTGGCTAATTAATCGGCCTCATCTTGATACGTGCAGAGATTTCCTCCGTGATCCTTGCTCGATCACGGATATTACGACTTACTGTTACTTGACTAAGTAAACTTCCATCAGTCTCTCTTGATCTCCGTTCTGCTTGGTCTCGATCTCGGCCGATCTCGTCCTTGGTCGGTCTCTGAATTAAAGGTTCAGTAATCTAACTTCGTACTGAGGCTCGATATCACTCAAGGCCGAACCGTGACCTATCATGATCCAACCTCGATTAATCATATAAGAAAGACTGACCCGTTCTGACCGTATACAAAATTATTTCCCAACATAAAAACATGTAATTCTTTCTAATAAGGAAAATGTATACAAAAATTGGACGGAGGGAGTGTATATATCGTCACATGAAAATAATTTTTCAGCGTCTTCTTTTTTTCTCCGTCTGATATTTTTCTCTTCGCGGTCCTTTTCTCAACGTATACGGCATTAATTAATTTCCACCTCTCAAATTTTGCCTACAATTTTAGAATTGTCAAGGCCATGCATCCAACATGGTCTATTAGTATATTTTTGCTACGATCCTACCTTCTTCTTCTGTTACTTATCTCTATAAATAGAAAGGATGTTGCCTCCTTATGTACTCCAAAGCATGCAACATCACTAAAAGTGATATTTCTCGTATTATAAACTAGTAAAAACAATGTCTTTCGTTATGGATTCCCTCAAGAATATCTTGCTTTCCCCTCTTCGTGGTTTCATCCACAAAGATTTCCATGATATCTTTGAAAGAATGACCCTCTTGGACAAACTTTTGTTTCTGGTAAATTTTCAGTTAGTTAATTACTCTGCACTAATTCTTGATTACCATAATGCTTTACTTCTTCAGAAAATACCTTTTGAACTAATGGGTCCTACGATAAATTTGCGCTGCTTTTGGTCCTTTTTGCTAGTATTTTTTATATTATAAAAAGGTACAAAGATCAAAGTTGAGAAAAGAAGGACTATCCTCTAATTTTTTTTATACTTTACACGTTAAATATGAAACATATGTGTGATTTTCAATTCGGAAGAAGCGGCAGTTTTCTAGAAGTAGACGTACATTGATCATATTAGGCCTTTTCTTCATTTTCCGCCTGAATCGAGGTTTATTCGATATATATCAGCTGAACCGATATTATATTCAGCTGATTTAAGAACTTGATCATTGTGCTCCTCTGTAGATACGTACATTAATATATGCTACAAAGTACAAACTTAATACTAAAATAATCTCTTACCTCTAGCTTGGAATTGTATTTTAGTTTGCTCTTCTTGCATGCCACACCTCTTCCTCTGCTTCATTATTCTTTTAATTATTGTGACATGCATGCATGCAGATGATTCATTTCGTTGATAAACTGAATCTGTGGTACCGGCTACCAGTGTTGATGGGGCTACTTTATCTTGGAGCGCGGCGGCATCTTCATCAGGAGTACAATTTGATCAACGTCGGTAAAACACCGATCGGCGTCAGATCAAATCCGGCCGATCACCCTTATCGAACTGCTGACGGTAAATACAACGACCCGCTTAATGAAGGTGCAGGCAGTGAACTTTCATTTTTTGGGAGGAATATGCTACCAGTTGATCAGCATAATCAGGTATATATATATATATATTTTTGTGAGGTTATAAATTATAGATATGGTTTCCCTCCTATCTTAAAATTCAGCCATTGTCCAATAATCTTAGAAATGCTATGTTTATTTGTGACTTTTAATTAATTATCAACCTCCTATTCATTATCGGCATCACGATATGGTTTTATTAATTTTTTTCCCTTTTCACAGTATTGGTTAACTTGACTTGTGTTCTTTGTTTTTCCGACAGCATTTTTGTAATGTTTAGCGTTTTACCTATAATTTGGTCTACCCTCTCTTTTATTTTAATTTTGTTGGTAGATTTTGAGTTATGATTGTTATTTATAAATTACTTATTAGGAAGCATTTTTTTCGTTTTTGGTTTTGTTTTTTTATTAAGCGATATATATATATATATATATATCATGATACAAGAAAAATAAATATAAAAATTAAGAGGATGAAGTTTAATGTAACGGCCAAAGTAAACACTGCATTTTTAAAATCACTATTTTAGTTGCATGGTGATAAAATTTTGCGATGGCATGAGAAAAATGTCTCTAGTTAAAAATTGAGGAGGAAATTTGATTTTCAACACAAAGTTGTAAGAAATGTATGGGTTCATATAGTTTCTCAAGTTAATTTAATTATTGGATTCATAATTAAATATTTATTGATATATAGAAGATTTCTAATACATATACAAAATCTTGGTAAAAATTACTGGATTCATATGAACTCATAGTAAATACTGATCCCGTCAGTGTTAGAATTTTTATTAAGAGATGCCAAAATTTAAAATAAATAAATACCATATAAATAAGACAAAGAAAGTCAATACATAATATATATACCCAAAAAATAATAATACTAATTTTTACTAATCTAAATCGTGTAATTTTTTGTTGAAATATGTGGCTCCGCCACCGGCTAGATCCGCCTCTTATGGGGGTGGGGGGTTGGAGAAATTTTATCTTTCTTCACGCGTAGAAAATGTACAACGTTTGTCTCTTGCATCGACAATTAAGGTTAAGGAACAAAACAAACTTTTCAGATGTGTCGTTTTGTTTGTGGCGCAAAGGTGACCGTGCATGCATGGTCCCAATTCGCCAAACTTAATTTCAGATTTAAAACCTTCTCAATTAGGGGACCAGTCAACAGTGCTCATAATATCTCGTATCCTTAGGCTATACTATTAGTAAGGGTTACACAAGATGGTATACTATTAGTAAGGGCCCACCCATTGCCGAATTAAGCTAGTCAAATATACATAATAATTAATTGTACAGCTACTGACTTTATAGTATTAATTAATTAAACCATGCATATACAATTAAGTGCCTCTACGGTGAGCGGCCATGTATAGGTTTAGTAATCTTTTATAGATGACATCATTAACATATAATGAATGAGTATTAGTTATATACACTGTCGGTCAGTGGCGAAACCAGGAAATTCAATAAGGGTGTTCAAACTTTTTCCATTGAGCTATATAAGAGTGTTCAAAGTCTATTTTTAATCAATAACAAGTAATATTTATCTTATACGGACTATAATTTTCCGGCGAAGGGTGGTCAACGTAGCTTCACCCCTGCTACCGATGGATGCAGGGGCGGCCCAAGGGTAAGGCAAACGAAGTCATTGCCTTAATATTAAGGGCCCAATTTAAAGTATTATGTGTCACATATATTTATATCATTATTATTAATAAAGTATTTTATTTATTTTATACGGTTGAGTGATATAAATAACGATAAGTTTCTCTCTCCTTTAATTAAATAATTGTATTTACCTTCGTTATCAAATCTAATTATTTTCTCCTCTATGTATAATCATTTTTTTTTTTAATTTTATGTTTCGAATGATTTTACTTTCTGGTTTTAATTCAGTATCTCTAAATTGGCTAATTTTTTTCACCATATTTTATTAATCCATCCATTGGAAAGCATTTTTTTTTGTTCATCTTTTAAAGAAAAATCCCCAAATGCAATGGGTGCAAGGATCGAAAGTCGACAGATTATCGCCGTCTGCCTCTATCTTCTTCCACTTAATTAATATCATATTTTTATTTACGATAAAGTTTCAAAACGTGACGTGCAACTTATTCACATATCTACACTTACTACTAGACCAAAATAGTAGAAGTTTGCTTTGTATCTCATTATTATATGGATTTTACAAAAGAAATTTAAGGGCCTTTTAATATATTTTGGCTTTAGGCCATAAAATTCGTTAAGTCGCTCCTGGGTGGATGAACTTTTACACTGTGGCGGAGATAGCATTGTAGCTACGGGTTCAATTGAACCCATAACTTTCGATTATGAGTATAAATTTGTGGGTAAAAATTCATTAAAGTTATAAGAAATAAGTAGCAGATATGAACACATAACTTTTAAAATATAATGTGTTCAATGCTAAGAACCTCAAATATTGAACCCATAAAACTTAAATCTGCTTTTACATTATCAGTGTAATATCTGTAACAAGTTATTGCAAGTTTTTGTTACCGGGTTATCATATCATGCTTGATTAATTATTTAAAATATGATTGTATGTCATTTTACTTGATTATATAAACAATTTATACAGTGGCAGTGTTTATAATTTATATGCTGAAAGGCTATATATATAGCAGTAAATTATGATTGCATTAATAATGTCAAGGGTGTATGGCGACGAAGTTGCTCGTTCAATTCATTGGAAATATTGATGATCATTTATAGTTCGCTGTTATGGTGGTATGGGACTATCGGTATTGGTACTCCTACTTCCTTTGCCGTGCACTCTAACTAGTACAGGTTTACGCTAATTGATTTTGTAGCTAATTTCTTTTTTGTTTTATGATCTTATATATATATATATATATATATATATATATATATTTACACATGAGAGATTTACTTTTACACGTAAGAGATCTATCCTTTACGCATAAATGATCTAAAAATGTTATTTTTTTTAAACTGTAAAGGGACATGATGTACAAATAGCACCGAGATTCTAGGATCAGACATGGCATGTGCGGTGGGCACTTTTGTCTAATAATTTGCTTAGTACATAATACTTGTTCTTTCCACGGATCTCGCACATAG
The DNA here is from genome assembly GCA_005239495.1 of Nicotiana undulata. Classification (NCBI taxonomy): domain Eukaryota; kingdom Viridiplantae; phylum Streptophyta; class Magnoliopsida; order Solanales; family Solanaceae; genus Nicotiana; species Nicotiana undulata. The sequence goes on from ML296767.1 coordinate 55,926, forward strand.
CGGGAGCTTTAGTGTATCGGGCTGCCCTTTTCAGTACATAGTACTTGTTCAATAAGCTCAATGCTCACCAAATTCGTACAGTTATTAATGCAGAGTTTGGCATTTATTTTTGTTAAGGAAAAATCAACAAACCAAATTATAATTAAGAGAATTAATTGAGTAAATAATATAATGGGCTCTAAACTTTTTTTTTTTCCTCTAAAAAAATGAAATGCAGTTAAAGAATCCAAACCCAGTGGTGGTAGCAACAAAGCTGCTAGCTAGGAGAAATTTTGTGGATACAGGAAAACAATTTAACATGATCGCTGCTTCTTGGATACAGTTTATGATTCATGATTGGATCGATCATTTGGAAGATACTAAGCAGGTCAGAGTTCAGATAAAGACTACTATACTCCTTTTTACTGCCACTTCTCGAACCAATTAAAATAACGATATTCTTTCCTTTAATATGGAAAATTATTTCTACTTGAATTTAAGGTGTATATACTGACATTGTAATTAAGTTTTTACATAATTGACGTATTTTTAGTCAATTATAACATGTTATTACTTACCCTTTACTCTAGGTACTAATCAGTTAAGCATTAAATAGAGTTACATACAAGTACCTTTTGAGTACTACCATGGCAAATGATGTAAACCTAATAATGTCTTCGTTCACTTTTATTTGTTTAGTATTTTCAAAATAAATTTTCACTTTTACTTTTTATTATTTGCATTTCAAGATAAGACAGTTTGTTTTTTCCTGTTATACCCACAATATTAATTACATATTTCAAATCATTTTCTCGAATTCATTAAAAATATACATCAATTAATATGAATATCATGGTAAATTATGCACTTCATTTACTATTTCTTAAGGGGTGCGCAAAGTCCTGGACAAGTAAAAGTGTACAGAGGAGTATATTATTCGAAGGGAATAATTAAGTGATGTACATTTTGAGTACTGTAAATTTTGTGCACAGATTGAGCTTAAGGCACCTGAAGAAGTTGCAAGTCAATGCCCACTAAAGTCCTTTAAGTTTTTCAAGACCAAGGAAATTCCTACGGGCTTTTATGAAATCAAGACCGGTCACTTGAACAGTCGTACTCCCTGGTGGTAAGATTACACACTAAAATTTTACATTTACACTTAAAATATTATGCTTATCAAGTAAAAAAAAAATAAATAAAAAAAATTCTATTGTTTATATAGAGGGTAAGTAATATGTACTTGTATATGAAGGGATGGAAGTGCTATATATGGGAGTAATGCAGAAGTTTTAAAGAAAGTGAGAACATTTAAAGATGGGAAGCTGAAACTATCAGCAGATGGGTTACTGGAAATAGACAAAAATGGGAAAATCATATCTGGTGATGTTCGCAACACTTGGGCTGGACTTTCGGCACTACAGGCTCTCTTTGTTCAAGAGCACAATTCTGTTTGTGATGCCTTGAAGGTACTATAATCACATTAGAATTTAACATTTATACACTAAAAACATGATATAATTACAGGTAAAACTATCCAACAATAGTATAATATTGATAAAATGATGCGGTACAATTCTGTTTGTAATTTCCTTAATTCTCCTCTCCTGGTTATCTCCGTGATACGAGAGTTGAAGCGACGTATTTCTCGAACGTAGGATGATGCGGGTTTTCATGGATTTATTTGATATCCATTAAATATGTTGTGTATCTTCTTGAATTATTTGATTATCAAGAATTATCCGGCCACTTTTTGATTTCTTTGTGAATATCCCATGAGTTTATGGAATTTTCGAGATGATCTCCGTTTTTTGAGATGCTTCTCCAAGGGAATATGTATCCCTTTATACAGGTGTGAGTTAGTGTTTAGGGTAGAGTAACCTCCAAGAAACCTTACTAGACTCCTACGATTTCAAGAGTCATGTAGTATCTTTAACTTAGGATTTGGTTTGATCCCTTAAAATTTCGATGTCTACAACAACCTCTTGCAGAAATGTAAGGTAAGCTGCGTACGATAGACCTTTGTGGTCCAGCCCGAACACGGATCCCGCGCATTGCAGGAGCCAGCTTAAAATGGTCGATATTATTATTATTATTATTATTATTATTATTATTATTATTATTATTATTATTATTATTATTATTATTATTGTTAATGAGTATTTCTTTAACTTGATTTGCTATGTTGCAGAAAGAATATCCAGAATTGGAGGACGAAGACTTGTATCGTCATGCAAGGCTGGTTACTTCTGCTGTTATTGCAAAAGTTCACACCATAGATTGGACTGTTGAGCTTCTCAAAACCGATACCCTTCTAGCAGGAATGCGTGCCAATTGGTTAATGCTCGCTCCCTTACAGTACTAGTGTTTTCTATTTTGTCATACTTTTCGGGATTGTTTGGTTGGAAAATAAGTTATTTCATGATTAATTATTTCGTTATGTTGTTAGAATAATAATTTAAATTACATTACAGGTATGGATTGCTCGGGAAGAAGTTTAAGGAAATATTTGGGCATGTTGGAGGTTCCATATTGGGTGGTTATGTAGGAATGAAAAAACCTGAGAATCATGGAGTTCCCTACTCCTTGACTGAGGAATTTACGAGTGTTTACCGAATGCATCAACTCCTACCAGACAAGCTTCAGCTGAGGAATGTAGATGCAACACCTGGACCAAACAAATCTCTCCCTTTGAGTAATGAGTAAGGCGTCATTAATGTGTATATATTCTACGTGATAAAATACTATGTCGCCAATAATAACATTTCACTAGTTGCAAATACAGAATTGTCCATTAGTATATAAATAAGAAAATGAGCAATAGTAATTAAAATCTGAAAAAGTTGTTTTTCAAGTGAAATAGAAGTTAATGATTTTTATTTCACAAGACTTTAAACCTTTTCTTAAAGTGAATTTCATGTTTAAACACGACTTAGCTTTTAAAAATTAAACGATTTTTTAAACCCCTACTAAATAACTTGTTTTACAAATCAAATTCCCATGAAATTGTAGGATTCCCATGGAAGATTTAATTGGGGGAAAAGGAGAGGAGAATTTATCAAGAATTGGTTTTACTAAGCAAATGGTATCAATGGGTCACCAAGCTTGTGGGGCTCTTGAGCTTTGGAATTATCCAATTTGGACGAGGGATCTTGTTGCCCAAGACGTTGATGGAAACGATAGGCCAGATCATATTGACCTTGCTGCCCTTGAAAGTAAGTATATTTTGTATTAAAAACGAAATAAAATGAGGGTATAGTCAATGATTATTTTTTTAATAATCCACACGTTCATGGGTTATGTTTGGATGACAGTTTATAGGGACAGAGAAAGGAGTGTTGCTAGGTACAATGAATTTCGCAGAGGAATGCTGCAAATTCCCATCTCCAAATGGGAAGATTTAACGGATGATGAAGAAGTCATTAATACACTTCGTGAAGTGTACGGTGATGATGTTGAAGAATTAGATCTGATGGTTGGAATGGCTGCGGAGAAAAAGATTAAGGGCTTTGCCATTTCGGAGACTGCCTTTTTCATATTCCTCGTCATGGCATCAAGGTTTGTAAATAAAAAAGAAATAAGTTTTATTTAAATTCCATATAAAAAAGAAAAAAGTTTGATTTGCAATATAATTTTGTACGTAGGAGGCTAGAGGCAGACAGATTTTTCACCAGTAATTACAACGAGGAGACATATACAAAGAAAGGATTGGAATGGGTGAATACAACAGAAAGCTTGAAAGATGTATTAGATCGACATTACCCTGATATTACTGAGAAATGGATGAACTCCAGTAGCGCTTTCTCTGTTTGGGACTCTTCTCCAGAACCTCACAATCCTGTTCCACTCTACTTTCGCGTTCCTCCGCAGTAAAATCCATCATTCAATTTGTCAAGGCAACCGCATATTGGGATTCTACAATATTACTGCATGTTTTATCAAATTTTAATGTGTTTGATTTAATTTTACCTGCAAGTGTGTAATAAACTGAGTTGATCAGTCAAATTTCTTGTTTACTTTTTGTAGCCGGTATACTGTAATAAAAGAATATTTCACCCAACAACTGGTTATATAAACTCAAACAGTTATTGTGATTACAATGTGAATGCTAATGACAGTAAGGATAGGGCAACTGAAATCTAAGTAAAAAGGATATGCGAATTTGAAGAAGTCAGTTATCCATGGAACTCTGCCATGGATGAAGTACTGAAAGTCTTAGGTTTTAGTAGGGGCAAATACTGTGCAATGAAAGTAGTGGAGAAGAAGAAGAAGAATTTTTGTATGCATTATAAAAATGAAGTACATACAATTGCATATATACATCAACTCTAACCATTAACTAGAGTTAGACTAATAGTAACTTGAGTTACTTTAACTCTAAACTAGGGTAAGTTAGTTATAACTAACTAATTGGCTAATGACACTTAACCACCACTTGCACTACTAACCTCAACACTCCTTAAGCTGACATGTATGAACAAATTTTCAACCCCTAGCTTGCTAAGTATTGAATAGTGTTGGATCTTCCCTAGTCCCTTAGTGAGAATATCCACTAGCTGCAATTTGGTGTTGATGTGAGAAGTTTGAATAAGCCCTTGCTGTATCTTCTCTCGTACAAAATGACAATCAATGTCAATGTGTTTCGTTCGTTCATGGAAAATGGGATTTGCAGCAATCTGAATAGCTGTTTTACTGTCACAATGCAATGAGATAGGCAACTGAATTTGTACTCCCAGTTCCTTGAACAATCCTACTAATCACGACACCTCTGCAACTGTGGATGCCATACTCCTGAACTCTGCTTCTGCTGAGCTTCTGGAGACTGTATTTTGTTTCTTAGATTTCCATGAAATCAAGGAGTTGCCAAACTTGACTAGGTATCCTGTGACTGATTTCCTGGACTGAGGACAAGAAGCCCAGTCTGAGTCACAGAATGCAACCAAGGTATCAGACTGTTGGGAAGACATCAACAAGCCTAATCCTGGTGCATTCTTCACATATTTGATTACTCTCAAAGCTGCATCCATATGGGATCTCTTAGGCTTGTGCATGAACTGACTCAGGACCTGAACCATATAGGCAATATCAGGCCTTGTCATTGTCAAGTATAGCAACCTGCCCACTAACCTTTGATAAGATTCGAGATCAAGTAATATGTGATCCTTGACTTCTACATTCTCAGAACTCAAAACCACTTCATCAAATTCTGCTGTAGTTAGCCTTTGATTGCACTCTAATGGAGTAGATGCTGACTTAGCTCCCCCTATCCCAGAATCAGCAATTAAATCAAGGGCATATTTCCTTTGATTCATCAGAATACCTGCCTTGATGCGAGCAAATTCTATACCTAGGAAGAACCTAAGTTCACCCAAGTCTTTCATTTTGAATTTCTTCTGCAGATTCTCCCTAGAAGCTTGAATAAGTGCAGGATCATTTCCTGTAACTAGGAGATCATCTACATAAACTAGAATGACCACCAAGGCTAATCCCTTTTGTTGTGTGAACAAGGAGTAGTCAAAATGACTTTGAACAAACCCCAAATCTCTGAGAGCTTCTGTAAGTTTCAAATTCCATTGTCTTGAAGCTTGCTTCAGACCATACAGTGACTTCTTCAGCCTGCATACTTTGTTCTTGGACTCCCCCTTGATGTTGTACCCTTGTGGAAGTTGCATATACACCTCTTCAAATAAGTCACCTTGTAAGAAGGCATTGTGCACATCCATTTGATAGATGTGCCAATGTTTAGAGGCTGCGATTGCTATAACCGACCTAACAGTGACAATTTTGGCTACTGGTGAGAAGGTCTCCTTGTAGTCTAGGCCTTCCTTTTGGCTACAAGTCTTGCTTTGAATCTTTCCACTTCACCATCAGCTTTGTACTTCACTTTGTATACCCATTTACACCCTATAGGTACCTTATGCTCAGGTAGATCAACAACATCCCATGTGTTGTTGTCTTCTAATGCTGTGACCTCCTAGTGCATTGCCTCTACCCATCTTTCATCCTTTGCAGCTTCATGATAGTGTTTAGGCTCAACTGTAGAGGAATTAGCTAATAAACACCTAGCATAGGAGGAAGATAACCTGTCATAACTCATGTAGTCTGACATAGGATAGGCACATGAAGTGGACACAAAGTCCTGAAGCCATCTTAGAGGTCCTACATTTCTGGCAGGTTTTCTGACTGCAATTGGTAACTCAACATTTTCCTCATGCAAATGTAAAGGTTCAGCAATCTGCAGTGGTTCAGCCTGTAATTGTGGTACAATATCAGAACCAAGTCCTTCAACAACTGGTGTTGGAGTAGTGCTGAGGGACATATCTGGATCTGCAGCAGCTACATCATCTCCTTGTTCTGCACCATAGTCTACAATATGATCACCTGTTTGATATTCAGACAATGCTTCTAAATCATGTGCTACATCAATTAGCTCAAGTACTGGGAAGACTGGCACATTTGATGTCTTCAGTTGTCTGAAAGGAAATATGTGTTCCTTAAATACTACATCCCTGCTGACTGTAAACTGTTTGGATTGCAAATCATACAATTTATAACCCTTCTTTATAGGAGAGTACCCCATAAACACAGCTGGTAAAGCCCTGACTGAGAATTTGTCCTGCCTTCTTACATTGACAGCATAACATACACAGCCAAATACTCTCATATGATCTACAGAAGGCTCAGTGTTGAACAACTTTTCATATGGAGATTTACCTTTTAAAACTATAGAGTAACCTGTTGATAATATGAACTGCAGTAAGAACACATTCACCCCAAAACCTCAGAGGAATGGCAGCCTGAAATCTTAATCCCCTTGCCACTTCCAAGATATAGCTATGTCTTCTTTCCACAACACCATTTTGTTGTGGAGTATATACACATGTTGTTTGGTGCTGAATTCCCTTTGAATCTAGGAATTGCATCATATCTGAGTTAATGAACTCAGATCCATTGTCTGTTCTTAAAGTTCTAACAGAACAATTAAATTGAGTTTGGATCATAAAAAATAGTCTTTTCATCAACCAGCATGTATCATCTTTCGCAGTCATCAGAAATAACCAAGTGATTCTAGAAAAATCATCAACAACTGTAAAAAAATTTATTTATTTATTATCATAGGTAGGTACTCTATAAGGCCCCCGTACATCTGCATGCAAAAGAACAAATGGACCTTTTGCTCTACTTTTGCTAACAGGAAATGGCAATTTAGTTTGCCTGGATAAAGGACAAACAGGACAATCTACAGAAAGAGCAATGGAACATTGTGATAAGAAAGATGTGCTAATTGTTGGTGGTGTAGGATGCAATGAGCGCTTGCAACAGATGATGCAAATAATGTGCTCTGAGGGGGGGGGGGGG